>JASIRB010003079.1:0-65000 GCA_030323885.1 Branchipolynoe longqiensis | reverse complement strand
CTCCGCTATCGGTCTCATGTCGGTATTTAGCCTTAGATGGAGTTTACCACCCACTTTGGGCTGCATTCCCAAACAACCCAACTCCGAGGACATTTAGAGGCACGCCGACCCCCGCCTGGACTAGAGGCCTGACACCCGCTATGGGAAAGGCCCCGATCAGGAGGACTCGGACGAGGTGCGGAGCGCCCCAATAGTCGTCCTAAACACCACAGTTCCCCATGCTGCAGCGACAGGGGATTCGGTGCTGGGCTCTTCCCGCTTCACTCGCCCTTACTAGGGGAATCCTGGTCAGTTTCTTTTCCTCCGCTTAATAATATGCTTAAGTTCAGCGGGTAATCCCACCTGATCTCAGGTCAAAGAAATGGGGACTTTCCGTCCACGTGCTTCCTGTCGCCCTTCTCTCCCGTCGCATTCGTTCCACGCGAGCCAGCCTGGGATGACTCTTTCTTTAGGAAAAGCAGGCCACCGCCAGGCAGGGAACAACAAGACGAGACTGCAGGCAGGCGATGCTCGAGAGTCTGCACTTGAGGCGACGGGGAGAGCTAGCAAGCCCTCCGCGACGACCATGGCGCGTCCTTAGGAAATGCGGAACGCGAGAGTTTCGGTCTACCAACTCTGAGACAGGCGTGGCCTCGGGAATACCCAAGGCCGCAATATGCGTTCAAGATATCGATCTTCAATATGTCCTGCAATTCACATTAATTCACGCAGCTGGCTGCACTCTTCATCGACACACGAGCCGAGTGATCCACCACTAAGAGTTGTGCTTTCTCATTCATCTCACAATGATCCGTTTGGTTCTTAGGTCCACAGGCATCAGCAACCAGTGCACCGCATCAACCATCGGAGTGGAACATTCCCGCTGCCCAGCCTCCTTTCATCTGTCCTTTTCAGGGGTTGGAATTCACGAGTGTGTGTTTGCATGCCACGTTTCTTGCAAGCAACAGAAAACGGGGGCGTCACAGGGCGGACTTTGAACCATCGCCGAACCTGTGCGGGTGGGGGTTGCAGGGAGGTGGCTGATGACGTCAAACGCTTCATCATAGCCACCACCACAAGCCACCAAACCGGATGCTCTCTCCCTCTTCCCGCTCCTCGCCGACGGGAGCAGCAGTGGAGGGAACAGGTACCCCAGTGGACGCTATGAAACTTGTGTGTGTGTGCTTGGGATTCAGACAGCCCGTCGGTTGGCTGTAGCAAGCGGACCAAAACCATTGCCTTTTTCCCATTTCTGGATCGTCTCGGCACATCAAAACGGATGTCCATACGTACGGTCTCTGTTGTGTCTTTCTCTCAAGTGAAAAACATTCATTCGGTAATGATCCTGGTAAACAGTTTCATCTTGTTTCGGGTCATTTCCGATCAACTCCTCGCACCAACGCATCACCACCTCCCTCAATGGTCCGTCCGCGTTCAGCTTGTCGTTTCTCTCTCTCG
The DNA here is from genome assembly GCA_030323885.1 of Branchipolynoe longqiensis. NCBI lineage: Eukaryota > Metazoa > Annelida > Polychaeta > Phyllodocida > Polynoidae > Branchipolynoe > Branchipolynoe longqiensis. The sequence continues at coordinate 63,563 of JASIRB010003079.1, read as the reverse complement.
TTCTTGGCACCTCAGGTGCCTTGGGCACGCCGCCCCGTGCTTTCCCCGGTGGACGGGGATGGTCGGTGGCTGCGTGTCTCTCATTTGTTCGCCGCCTGCTTCCTCCTTGTCACGAGGGCAGACCGTTCAGGACCGTCTATGCTTCTTACCGTCATAGGGCTCGACACGTCCAACTGGTCTCGGGACTGCATTTCCATTTCCCAGGTGTGGCCTGCTTGCCGGAGACTTTCGCCTCACGGCCAGGCGGGCGCTCAGATGCCTTTGTATGACGACAACAGTGGCAGCAGGGAACTGCGGCAGGGTTCAGCTACTGGGCTTCGGTCGGTCAGCATGTACCATCCTCCCTCCCATCCTGTCACCCTTCGCTCCACCTCGCCCATCGTCCCCTTCGCCTGTCGTCCGCTCCCCTCTCACAAAGGAGTCCAGGGGTCAGGTGGTGCGGGCAAGGACACTCGGGAGCAATTCTGGTAGTCAGGTGGTCTCGGCAAGGACACTCGGGAGCCATTCCGGTAGTCAGGTGGTCTTGGCAAGGACACTCCGGAGCCATTCAGGGGGTCAGGTGCTCTTGGCAAGGACACTCCGGAGCAATTCAGGGGGTCAGGTGCTCTTGGCAAGGACACTCCGGAGCGATTCAGGGGGTAAGGTGCTCTTCACGAGGACACTCCCGGCGATACGACGTGGAAGCCAAGCTCGGCTGAGAGGCCCGAGCAGCCCTCCCGTTCCCGACGATGGCGCGGCCTCGACGGAGCAGCCCGTTCGGCCTTCCGTCTGGGCCGCGCCCATGCCGCTTCCGCTGCCGTCGGTGGGTTCGGAGCCGCTCTTCAGCGGTGGCGCTTCCCTCGCCGAGGCCTCAGCCACGCGTCATCACTCTTGCACGCGTCGGCGCGTTCGGAGCCACTCTCCGACACCGTTCCGCGCGTCGCCTGCGGACCCCCCCAGTCGGTTCGTTTCCGTGCATCGCTTTCGCGTCCGCGTCTGCCGGTGGGTTTCGGAGCCGCGTGCCATCACTGTTGACCCGCTCGCCAAAGTTTGAGCTGTGCGTCGTCACTTTCGGGACGCATCGTCACTTTCGGCACTCGTCGTCGGCGCGTACAGAGCCAACTGTCTCTCTGTGTCTCTCTGTGTCTCCCAAGTGTGGCCGGGGCGGCAGACCCCAATCAACGAGAAAGGTGCCGTTTTCGCATCCACCAGCACTGTTCCCCCCGTCGCCACGGTGTGAGGCGCGTCATCACTTTTGGCACGCGTGGTCACATTTGGCACATGTCGTCGGCGCGTACGGAGCCAACTCTCTATCTCTGTCTCCCTCACAGATGGTTTCGGAGGTCAGGTGGTCTTGGCAAGGACACTCCGGGCCAATTCAGGGGGTCAGGTGCTCGTAGATTGACGTCGGCGAAAGACTACCAAACCGACCAGGAAAGATGGCCGACCACCCAGAGGGACCGCCGCGCACATCGGTCGACCTGTGGCTCCCACGTGTTGCCAGGGTGGCAGACCCCAAGAAATGAGACGGGCGCCGCTTTCGCTTCCAGCAGTGGGTTTCGGAGCCGCGCTCCAGCACTATTCCCCCCGTCTCCAAGGTGTGAGGCGCGCGTCGACACTTTCAGCACGCGTCGTCACATTTGGTACGCGTCATCGGCGCGTACGGAGCCAACTCTCTCTCTCTGTCTCCCTCACATATGGTTTCGGAGGTCAGGTGGTCTTGGCAAGGACACTCCGGGCCAATTCAGGGGGTCAGGTGCTCTTGACGAGGACACTCCCGGCCAGACGACGGGGAAGCCAAGCTCGGCTGAGAGGCCCGAGCAGCCCTCCCGTTCCCGACGACGGCGCGGCCTCGACGGAGCAGCCCATTCGGCCTTCCGTCTGGGCCGCGCCCATGCCGCTTCCGCTGCCGTCGGTGGGTTCGGAGCCGCTCTTCAGCGGTGGCGGCGCGTGCAGCGCGGGTGGGCCGGGAGCAGGGCGAGTCATCACCGGTGGCTGCTGGCGGCGCATACAGCCCGCCATCGCCCGCTGTCTGCCGCCGATGCGTGCAGCGCGGCTCGCCCGCGTCCATCCAATTGCCCATTTAGCCTCAAAGTGGCTCGCCCACCCAACTTTTGGTTCTGCGCGGACTCCCTATTCGGCGCAGGCGGGCGGGCCGGGACCAGAGCGACCCATCGCCTGCTAGCTGCTGGCGGCGCGTGCAGAGCAGGTGGGCCGGGAGCAGGGCGGGCCATCACCCGGTGGCTGCTGGCGGCGCATACAGCGCGGGTGGGCCGGGACCAGCCCATCGCCCAGTCCATCGCCCAGTTTCTGCTGGCGGCGCGAGCTGCGGGGGTGGCCGGCAGCAGGGCGGCCCGCTGTCTGCCGCCGATGCGTGCAGCGTGGCTGGGCCGGGACCATCAATTGCGCAGTTAGACTCAAAGTGGCTCGCCCACCCAACTTTTCTTCTGCGCGGACTCCCTATTCGGCGCAGGCGGGCGGGCCCGGACCCGGGCGACCGATCGCGTGCTAGCTGCTGGCGGCGCGTGCAGCGCGGGTGGGCCGGGAGCAGGGCGAGTCATCATCCGGTGGCTGCTGGCGGCGCGTACCGCCCGCCATCGCCCGCTGTCTGCCGCCGATGCCTGCAGCGCGGCTGGGCCGCGTCCATCCAATTGCCCAGTTAGACTCAAAGTGGCTCGCCCACCCAACTTTTGGTTCTGCGCGGACACCCTATTCGGCGCAGGCGGGCGAGCCGGGACCAGGGCGACCGATCGCGTGCTAGCTGCTGGCGGCGCGTGCAGAGCGGGTGGGCCGGGACCAGCCCATCGCCCAGTCCATCGCCCAGTTTCTGCTGGCGGCGCGAGCTGCGGGGATGGCTGGCAGCAGGGCGGCCCGTCGCCACTTGGGGGCTGGTGGTGCGGGCCGGGCCGTTTGTTTGTTTTACATCCTAGCAACATCTAAGGTCATATCAGGAGGGGCGGGCCGCTTGCATATGTCAGTCACTTTACAGCCCTTTGCGCTACCCCGTCCCTAACCCTGACGAATCCCTAGCCCCCTGCACGGACCCCCTACTCGGCGCGGGCGGGCCGGGACCAGGCGGAGTGATCGCCCGGTGGCTGCTGGCGGCGCGTACACCGCGGGTCAGCCGGGACCAGCCCATCGCCCTGCTACACATACATCGTCTTTCACTCCCATTTCTACCATCGCACTCACGGACTCGTCCCTGCCGGACAGCATCGTCCGGTTCGATTCCATGAGCAGCCCGAGGCGCGAACTCGTCTATGGCTCATTCAGCGCCGATGGGTCAGGTGGCCGCTAAGACCTTCCCATGGCTATATCCACGCCAGTTTCATGCAAGCAGGAACCAGAGAGGTGCATAACGTTTAATTAAATCCTCTTCCCCTTACTTTGCTACTGCGGGTTCTTCGCAAGCAGGAATCTGAGGAAAGACCAATTGCTTTAATTAGCTTCCCCCCACTATACTTGTATTCTAACTAGCAGGGATCCGAGAGGCACCTAATGTCTAATTAAATCCTCCCCCCCCTTACTTGTTCATTGTGGGTTGGGCCGGGAGCCTAATTTCCCGTTATTCCCAAATCCCCCGAGCATTACCAGGATCCCGAGTCAGCTACCCGTCGCCAGACCGAAAGGCTTGGGAAGGGCTAGGAGTTGGTGACTAGAAATCCTTGATGGCAAGCCCCAGCGGTTCCGAGCGACTCTCACTCCTTTCAATTACACCTCGGTCAATTCCGACCGGTTACTTTTGGCGAATGAGGTCATTACTTTGTCTTAAATTTTCTACAACGTCCCTGCTCATCCCCCCCAATTTGGTTTTGACACACGGGAAGTGCATACAATATGTGGAATAACCCCACCCCTAGTAGACAGCTCGGAAACGTTTACATCACTTACACAAATTACACAACGTCCCTGCTCCTCCCCAATGTTCTATGGTTCAGACGCACCAGAGTGCATACACCTGCGCAATACGCACTACCACTTACCAAAAACAGCTTGGACAAAAGCCTGTCAACGACCACCCACGTTATACAGCATCCCTGCTCCTCCCCAACCTTTATGGTTCAGACGCACAGACACTGTACACCCATGTTGGCAACCCTCCTACACCCTATATGGCAGCGTGGCCAGCTCCAACATCGAGCCCTGCGCCTTATACCGCACGACGGTGTCTCTATGGACTGGTAACGGGGAGGGAGGGGGCAGGGCTTTGGATTCACAGACCACCACCTCCCTACCTACCGGTACCATCCCTTGTCTCCTCCCTGGGCGTCCGCATCTGGTACAACAAGCTTGGCATCTGTAATAACAATACATCATACCACATAACACGCTTATACCGGCGACTGCCAACAAACAATACCACAATATACTGAAATGTTCAATACGGACGTAATCGTCCGGCACCTGCACTAGACTGTTCATTGACATCAGGGGAACCTGCAGCTCCGGCAGCCGCTCGAGCTGCTCCTTCATTACCCGGTGGAGAACAGCAGGCCATGAGACATTCAAGGCTGGGAGCTCCAGCCTTGGTGGCATCCGTTGTATGTTCACGGTCTCATGTTTCACAGTCAATGTTCGCAGAAGCCAACCTCTGCCCTCCACCAAGCATGCCTCCGGCACCTGCAGCACTGTTGGGCCGGTGATCCTCTTGCTGACCTGAGGTTTTCCGGCACAACAAATTGTCACATCGATCCGAGGTTCATGGGGTGCAATGCTCACACCACCCATGCCCTCCACAGGTGCCACAACGGTGGCAGACACAGTCTTTTGGATCTTCGTGATCCGCAGCTTGCAGTCTTCCGGTTTCGTCCCCGTCACGAGCCCCGCTTCGCCGCTCTGGTAGGTCATCTCCATGGCAGGATAGCACACCATGGGCAGGCTGCCCATGCAAGCTTCCGGATAGAAGCTCGCCTTGCTTCTCGTGCTTACCGCTACCACATATTTCCCCACCACAGTCCTTGAATGTTCATCGTCTAGTAGCACCGGCAGATACGTCAAGTGGTATGCTGCATACGTCTCCTGACTCACCATGGCGGAAGGCGATCGACGCGTCTGGACCCCACACCGGTTCTACCCTTGCATGTTGGTAGTACCAATGTAGATCGAGACCGTGAAAGCCTGCATCCTTGGCCGCCTTCAACACGAGTGCCAGCTGAGCCGGCATCAGTAGCGCCTCCGTCAACATGCCGCGCTCCAGCTGCATCACCATCCGGTGGTGTAACGCTCGTTTTGACACGTAGTCATCCACCACACTCTCCAACTCCTCCACTGCTAGCCTCACTTGCTGCAGCAGCGCCAAATCATTGGAGGTTTCCGTCATCTCCTCTGCTTCGTCCTGTGCCAAGGCTATCATTGATTCAACTACCGAGACCTACTCCGCTAATTGCAGCTGAATATTTCGGGTTCTATTCATTATGGAAAGCATGTGCCCTTGGTTATGCTTCAGGGCTTGCGTCTGTAGGATGTGGGTGGTAATAGCCTGCTGCACTTTGTTTAGCTGTGCCTGGCTTACCGTCCCAAACAGCCATGATGCCGCCACCCCTACTGCATTAACCAGTCCCCTCTTAGGCCGTTTAGCAAATACCTGCAGAACTTCCGCAGGGTCTTGCTCTAACCTGGCCTGCAGGACACTGAGTTTCATTTCCCAATGATGAATATTAACATACCACTTGTTCATAGTCAATTTGTCCACATGGTCCTGCACTTGTGAGACCCAGTGCTCCACTGGTGGCCGGTTTGGGGGTGTGATCAGTAACACCACCTGCCACACAGCAGACACTGTCCTCACTTCTCCTTGGCCCCTAACTAGGACACCATCTTTTTTTTTTAAAGAGGTCGGTGCTGCTGCCCAGAGGCAGGCAGCACCAGATGACGCCTATGTGCCAGTACAATGACCACATGGTAGAATTGACTCGAATATAAATTTGTAGTTTCTGGATGATATCCCTCGAGGAGATCGTGTCCCGCAGCACTATGTGACAGTGAGGCCGGACAGATCCTGATATCAGTCCTAACTGCTATATTCGACGAACCCTTACGTGGTATCCTTTTGAAAAATCAAAAACTGCTGCAATCAAATGGACAACTCCTGGATGCAATCCAATTGCACCCCGGAGGTTCCCGAAGCAATAAAACTCAACTTCCGTCTAAAAACAAGCCTTAGCTTCCAGGACAAGCACTCTATGAATCTTCAAAAAAATATTGTCCAACAATAATCAGTCACGTACTGATGGTGTGTGCTTCTAATACACCAGCCTAGTTCAAGTCCTGCGCCGTGTGCCGCCGTGCTGGACCAGTGCATTTAATGTCAACCATTCGACCTCCCGAACAACACCCACCAGCTTGTTGTTTATAAGTGACCACCGTTGCTGTAACTAATCAGCGTACTGAGTAAAAGTTAACACATAATGTCCATGCACTCTCTATAAGTCATTCTGCGTAGTAGTTCCTCTTATGTTGTCTTTCCTCCTAACAACATTTACGGTATTGTCCACCGACCAACATATATATATATAAAACACTTTGACACAACTTGTCCCTGTCGGGCTGGGAACCACACAATGTTTGTGCTGATTTCTACCTTCCAATGGTTAGGTGGTGTTTTTGTGGCTTCACAACCTCACAACAGATGCGGGCTGAACACCACCAAGGTACATACATACACTCTACTGCCTCCTCCTGGACCCTCCACACAATACCTCCACACAAGCAATGCAGGCATGTTTGGCTAACTGTTGTTCCTGTGGGTCCGGTCTGGCCTCCATCAGCCGAGTTTTTTCTTGGGTGTGAGAACGCAACACTCTGGTGTTGTAGCTCTCAGGGCTTGCTGGAGGTGGTGGGGGGCGTTTAACTGCACCGGTGACCATCCGTCGATTTCCCAACTCACGCGTCGCGTCAGGTGAGGTATTCAGCCGGGTCGTATGAGGCGAAGTCTTCCGCTGGGTCGTGTGAGGCGAAGTGTTCTGCCGGGTCGTGTGAGGCGAAGTGTTCCACCGCCTCATGTGAGGCGAAGTGTTCAGCCGGGTCGTGTGAGTGGCGGGTGGGTTGTGGCTGGTCGCCTCGGTTGCGTCCCGCCTGGTTACCATAGGTTCGGGCCCGTCCTGCCTCACCACCTGCCTGGGTCGCTGGGGGAGAAAAACAGGGCGAGACACACAAATACCGCTAGGTGCATTAGTCACTCCTTGATTGCATTCCACATTTACACCTCTAATCCCTTTCACACCTTTGTCATTTGCACTATTGTTCCCATTGTGTCCCACTTGTTCTGTGTTCTCTGGCCTCCCATGCTCCCCTTGTAGCTGTGACTTGTTGCTGCGTGTCACCATTGTATGTGTGCTTAACCCCCCAGCCTTTCTATTTCTTTGCCCATGGATTAATCTAGAAGTGATTAAGTCCCCTTTTCTTTCTCTATCAGCCAATTTCACCTGATCTCCCTTTACAACTCTTTTTCTATTTTCTGGGCCCCCCATAGTATCAGCCCTGCAAATTTCTCTGGCTGTATTATTTGGATGTCTACCCAAATGCAAATAAGCTGGTGAAATATAGTAGACTACCCCTGCCATACTAGCACATGTATCTTCTGTACCCAACCACCTGTGCTCCTCACCATTCAGGATAATACTCCTATCCGTGTAGGACAGCACGGCATCGCACTGCTGCATGACATCTGTCCCTATCAGCATATCATGCTCCAATTCTCCTACTACACAAAACTCACACTCAGCTCCCCCCAGGGTGACCTTCCCCACTCCCCTTGTAGGAATCAAATGTCCTGAAAGTGATCGAAGCTTCAACCCTTGCCTGAGCTTACCTCTGGCATATCCTCTCAATTTGAGAGCATCGTATACCTTACTTTTGATCATACTTTTACTGGCACCAGTATCGATTAGACCTGAATATGAAATTCCGCCAAATTTCATCTTGATACATGGTCTTCGATCTGCTGCCTTGCCTAGTTTTTCAACTGCACTGGACCTGATCTCGCTAGTACGGTCAACCATACCTGCCTGCACCTTCTCCTCCTGGGTAGCCACATAATCACTGTGATAGTTATGTGTACAATGACTACACCTGACCGTATCTCTCTGTGGGCCCGGGTGAGACTGTCGAGGGGCACGCCCCATTACTTGACGTGGCGCCCTCCTTCTCTCACCCCAATTTGCATTACTCTGGGTGGGCAGTACTGGTGCAGTCTGCACCACTACCGTTGATGGTGGGGCTGGTGCTACAGCCACTTGGGCAGCCTGTACTGGCCGCTCCGTGCGCTCTACCAGCATTTTTCGGAGGCTTTTGATCTCCCCCTGGAGTGTTTTAAATGCAGCACTATCTGCACCAGCCCCACCTGGCTCCACCCTTGAGTGCCCTTCTACAGCCCCTATCTCCATGGGTTCCTCCATCCTATGAGCCCCAGTCAGCCTGCCCCCTGGCCCTGCCAGGCCTTCCTCATTCTCCCTGGCTACAGACATGGCCGCCTCTAGGCTAACTGCCCTGGCCAGGCGTACATTCAGCCTGACCACTGGCTCAATCAAGGAGTCCTCAAACTTCTTAATTACCATGCCATGTACTGCACCCAGCTTCCTTAGTCCTTTCTCTGGCCAAGCCCTCTGTACCGCCGTACTGTATCGCATACAGTACGCCGACATCAGCTCCCCTTTCTCTTGCTTGAGTGAGAATACTATGTCAATTAGGGCAGTGGCTTCCCTGGCTGTTAAGAACAGTCCAACCAGGCGTTCCCGGACCTCCTCCCATGAGCTGTTAGCATCATCTTCATATACTGAATATATGACCTCATGGAGGTTGCCACTAGAGTGACTGAGTGCGAATTTGACAACATCCGCCCCTCTGGCCCCGGATACTCTACCTGCCCGGCCAACCTGCTCTACCCAGTTCCTCAACACTCCCAGATCTGAACCATCCACAGTGGCTATCTGTCTTCCCTGGTCCTTAAGATCCCGCACAGCTCTCTCCTCTAACTTCATTCGATCTCTCCCTAGTGCCAGGCGCTCCTCTCTTACTGCTCGTTCCTCCGCGATCCTGGCCTGCTCCTGGCTAGGTCCAGTCCTATGCTCCCTGGTTTCCCTGAGCACTCTGGCCTGGACTTCCAACTGTCCAGCTGCGTATTTGGTTAGATATACTAGCCGATCCGCATCTGTGGGTATGTCCCCTGCAGCTACCCCAGCTGTGAACCAGTCGGCAAACCCCCTATTTAATTCTGCTGCTGCCATTGTGATAGCTGTACTGTTATCCGGCACAATGCCCCTCCTTCTATCTAAGATAATGGCCCGGGCAGCTCTAGACCTATCCAGTTTATTACTTTTATTCACTTAAGGTTACTTGAAGCTAAAGTTAAATATATTACCATGACCAACCTCCTATCGTCACTTCTCGTACATCTGCAACCAACCTGTTTTAATACAACTTATTGGATGATATAAATTGGATATTTTCATTAGCATCCATATAAGTATCTAAACCAATTCCGGTGTAGATATGACTATATTCTTCAAACAGTCACAGAATGGTCAATTTTTTGAGTTAAATTGCCCTAAATTTTGTCACTAATGTACCAAAATGTCTTGAATAGGGTCAGCTTTCTCCATACAACTCAACCTGTGTGTGCATATGTTCCTATCTGTCAACAATAATTAAATATTGACACAACAGTACAATTCCAACTATATGTGCATATATTCATAGAAATCCTATCTATCTGTCGCCACCAACACCCTATACCTCGAGGTACCGATGTGCAACTCCCCCAACTGTCGATATATATATAAACAAAATATATATATATATCGACGTATATCAATGTCCAACTGTCCTGCTGACTTCAATATATATCACAACCAAAATACACATCGACATACCGGTGTACAACCCCGTCGATATATTTCAAATGAAATATATGTCGACGTACCGGCGCACATGTCCCGATATAATTCAAAATAAATCTATATCGATGTACCGGCGCACAACTCTGTCGATCTATTTCCAATAAAATATAACTCGATGTATATCAAAGTCCAATCTTCATTAACTTGTCGATATATTTCAAATACAATATAAATTGACGTATATCAATGTCCAATCTTCATTAACTTGTCGATATATTTCAAATAAAGTATAAATCGATGTATACTAATGTGCACTTCCTTCTATCTGTCGACATACATATAAAATAAATATATATATATCGACGTACCGGTGCACAATTCCCACCTAACTATCAATATATATCAAGACAAATATATATCGACGTACTATTTCCTTCTATACATATGGTGGTTGGTGTAATTGCTGCTTTTGGCTCACACCCCTACACACACACACTCAGACACAGTCAGGCCTCTTGATACACGGCGGTTGGCGTCCTTTGATTGTTGGTTGTGTAATTGCTGGGTGCACTTTACAAAAGGGTGGGTCGCGTCACCACCTATCCCAACACCCACACAGCTTATTGTTTAGATCTGTCAGATGGTGGTGGTGTAATTGCTGGATGCAGTTACAAAAGGGTGGGTCGCGTCACCACTTATCCCAACACCCACACACACTCACACCAGACAAAGACAGAGCCCGGCCGGCTGTTGATACACGGCCGTGTACTCGCTGCGCGTCAGTCACACACTCAGACACCCATTCAACTTGTTTACAAGGCCAGTGTCGTTAGAAGGGCTGGGTTACGTAACTGCTTCGCGTCACCACTTATCCTAACAGCCCTTTAGATCTGCCGGATGGTTATTTTCCCGCCAAATATGTTATTTGGACGCCAAATGCGTTATTTTCCCGCCAAACACGTTATTTTCCCGCCGAATGTGTTATTTTAGTATTAAATACGTTATTTTAGCTTCAAATACGTTATTTTAGCTTTAAATACATTATTCTAGCTTTAAATACGTTATTTTAGCATTAACTACGTTAATTTAACGCGAACTACGTTATTTTAACGCGAACTACGCTATTTTAACGCGAATCGGACAAGAAACTGACTGAACACCGAATTTAATAATATATAAATTCCTCAGTCTCACACACTGGGCTGTCCTGTGGCTCTGGCGGTTTCAACTTACAAACGCACACACACAACGGACTTCCCGCCTTTTAACTATATTAAATTTATATCATTCTTTAACACAGAACTGGCGGCGTCGCGCACACAAAACGGTCAACCGAGCTCCATATATATATATAAATATATATATAAAATCGCTCCCACCGGGCACAGCACGAACTCGCCGACTCTAATAATATATAAATTTCTATCAGCGTTGTGGTTCCGGCGGCGGCGTCGCGCACACACACACACAACGGCTAACCAAATTTTGTAATATATATATATATACACCAATCTCGCCGGGCTAGAAACCGGGCTGAGCCACCACGTGGTTCTGGCGGCGTCGCGCACACACACGGACAACCCGCCTTACTTTCAATTGATATATAAAGTTACCGTGTGGCTCCGGCAGCGCAGTTGCAAAAAGGCACACCACAGACTAACCGAATCTACTAATATACACATATATATGTGCACATGTTAAATCTGGTCGTACCGAGCACAGAACGCACCAGCCTGACCACAGAATGCACTAGCAACCTAATCTTTCGAATTGTTCTTCTCCCTTAGTTTCTCACCCACTAGATATACACACTAAACAATCAACTCCGATGTACCTTTTATTTGTATTATGTATTGTGCGAGTGTCGGCAGTGTGTATGCCATGCATTTGTGCAGACTGCTCCTCCTTATCTGTACCTATTACCACATATATATATACAAAATATATATTTCAAACTTCACACTCACCTATATATCAAGACATATATATAGCCACACATTCCCCTTCACACACATCTCGACACACATGCATCAACACACATATATCAATTTTCTCACACATATCGACACACATGCATCAAGACACATATATATCAAATTTCACCTATATATCAACACATATATATAGGCACACATTCCTCTTCACACACATCTCGACACACATGCATCACCACACATATCAAAGTTTACACAGAGCTTTCATAAGTTTCAAATTCGTTACAAATAGCGGTACACAGTGTCTCACCCCCATCTCGACGCCCCAGCATCCCGAAACAAGTGGTAACAGCACAAAACTGGACCCTACCTGACCATCGATGACGCGTGTCGTCATCACGGGTGTTCTCGTCGTCATCACGGGTGTTCTAGTCGTCATCACGAGTTCTTCTGTCATGTCTGAGAATCGTCTCAGAGCTTCGTCATGGTCACCACTATAATATTACTGGATGCCCGGCCACGTTTGGGACACCAGAGAATACTACAGAAACTCTCCCCTTCATATCACTTGTCTATCAACTCATTAACCAATGCTAAGGAAGAAGGAAGTCAAGACACAGATAAACAGTGGAGAAGTTGTGCTTTACTAACACCAACTCCTGTCCACCTACCAGTGACCTATCATCCACACCCCTTGCCTTCTAGCCACACAATATCTCATTACTACTTTAGCTAGTATAAAAAGCAGTGCCTACAGCCCATGGGAAAGGAGTCCTATGGCTGTGTACACACTCAATTAGAATAGCTGACTTTTGATAGCATCAGACAGAGTGTCTGGGGTTCCTGCTCAAGAGTAGGTGTGCCTCACTCCAGAGCCAGGAGTAGAGTGATCTCTCTCCAGGGGGTCTGAAGCAGAGTCTAGAATTAAGATCTTGGTTTGAGGCTAGTGTGGGCAGAGGGCCAATGGGATGCAGGTGACTGGGCAGTCCCCAGCCAGCCAATCAGGCACCTCCACAGTCAGGGTGGGTGGCACCCTCCCCCAGTAGGGGTAGCTGTCACTCAACCCAGCTGCAGGTGGTGCCCTGTGTGTATATGCAAATTAGGCTGGTGGACCGGCCCAGTGGTCAAGGCAGGGGGGGGCAGGTAGTTATACAGTTACAATAGATCTCTGTTAAAATGGTCTTTTCTCCAATTGCACTCTTTATGGATGCATAGAGAAACATTTCAACAATCATGTACTGCCTCTTATATAGGAACATCTCTTCATTAATCTCAGGCATAATATATGAACATATATTTCACACAGCTTATATTATGTCATAATGGGAGTGGGATATTATTACTTTTAGTTATATAACATAGTCCCCACTCCGTCGCCCAAGACTAATAATGCTCTCTGCCAATATATAATTCTTAACCGAAAATCCGTATATTTTTACAACGTCCCTCTTCCATTTCTACTTGCGCAAACGGCCAAGGAAAATGGAAGCCTTACAACATTACGTCTTTTTCGGTTTAAGCCAGAGCAAGTGCTATACAGTGGAGCAAATATGAGTTGTCAATAGACATTATTTATTCCAGTACCCTTCTTGCTCGAATGTCCACACATTGTGTTTTACTTAGGTGTATTCTCCACTGTATTGGCCACTCCTCCCTTCCCCACTGTTAAAGTTTTTCTATCAAGTTTTCTTTCTTTCTCCAGTTCTCCACCACCTTGAGGACCATTCTCATCTATTTGTTTACAGTAATTGTTTAGACAAGAACAGCCCCAGAATCTATATTTAGAATAGCGGTCCCAATGTAGACGGTGGCTTTGAACCGGCTATCTTGCTACATATTTATACTAGATTTACTCCGTCCTTACATAATATCAAATTTATATTTACAAAGGCTGTCTTTTATCCTCCTGTCACTGTCCAGGCTGTGTCTGCTAATTCTCTTGCGCGCCCATGCCCCCTTTTAAAACTCATGACACAAAAAAAAAAATTAGTTTCAAAAATAGGGTAAGCAGGACAGAATAGCAACACAAGCAGGGAACCATGACAGGTCAGATCTTGCACAAGACAATCCGAATAACATGTCATTCAGTAGTGGTTGATCCCATCGACCAAGTTTTGACTACTGTAGATTTTACAGTACTTGCTTCACTCAACCATCGACCTTATATTTTAGTGTTTAATCGGCTCTTGGCAAATGCTGTCATCTAGTCCCACATCGATACACCTGTCCCTCCATTTTTACCTCACCGACTATGAACTGTAAGAAACCTGAGACGTCGATGGTAGACGCGTGGTTGCTCAGCAGGTCCTTATTGAGTTAACATTGCGGATCTCGGCTTATGGGCAAACAAGTACCAGCAATACACCTGTCCATCCAGTTTGACCTCAACGCCTCTGAACTGTAAGGAACCTGGGAACGTCTATGATAGACGCGTACTCTTTCGACAGGTCCTTATTGCATTCATATTACGGGTCTCGCCTTATGGGAAAATAAGGTTTAAGCGGTTTGGTTCGATGACCTACTCTTTAGGGAGTGTTTTCTTGTAACTTAGACTAGCACCAACTCTTCGATCTCACCAAATACTAGTCGTATTATGTCGAGTTAGAAGCAAATAATGACTCAATATGTGCCTTCTGTACAATGATACAGCATCCCATATCTGTATTAACACATAACATGGCAATTTTAATTTCATCTACGACAACGTTACACGGCGTCGTACTTGTACACGCAATGACAATGTATAGAACCAATGTCATCCATTAAATGACCCAATTCATTTCCTGCCTCAATGGTTGTCCTAACCAACCACCGGTCCCATCACTCTAGTGACTCTCTGAATCATTGACCCTGTCAATCCTTGCCCAAGGTCAATCAAGTGATCCGAATCAATCAGATGACCCGAATCAATCAAATGCCTCGAACTCTTGAAATGAAACCAATCATTTCCTCCCTCAATGGTTGCCCTAGCCAACCACTGGTCCCGTCACTTCCAGTGACTCTCCGAGTCATTGACCCCGTCAATCCTCGCCCATGATCAATCCAATGATCCTATTATTACGCCTACTGTGGCACCCGAGCGGCGATGCCCACACCAGTGGTGTGCACATCGTCGTGAGCCCACGCACGTCTGCAGCCTGTCCGGCACCGCATACAACCGATTGGATGCTCAGAAGCGGATTATGGATCCGAGATCCAATCGTGATAACACGCGCACCGCGATCAGTGCCTGCACCTCATTGGATTTACTCAAAAACCACATCCTTGGTTTTAACAAACAATTCTGACTGGATCACGTCCCTGCTGCACACTAACCTATGAGTACATGTAAATGGACGGAGGCAGTGAACCATCGCCCAGTTTCTGCTGGCGGCGCAAGCTGCGGGGGTGGGCTGGCAGTAGGGCAGCCCGTCGCCACTTGGGTGCTGGTGGTGCGGGCCGGGCCGTTTGTTTGTTTTACGTCCTAGCAACATCTAAGGTCATATCAGGAGGGGCGGGCCGCTTGCATATGTCAGTCACTTTACAGCCCTTTGCGCTACCCCGACCCTAAACCTGACGAATCCCTAGCCCCCTGCACGGACCCCCTACTCGGCGCGGACGGGCCGGGACCAGGCGGATTGATCGCCCGGTGGCTGCTGGTGGCGCGTACACCGCGGGTGGGCCGGGACCGGACCCCTTACTCGGCGCGGGCGGGCCGGGACCAGGCGGAGTCATCACCCGGTGGCTGCTGCCACCCGGACGAATCCCTAGCCCCCTGCACGGACCCCATACTCGGCGCAGGTGGGCCGGGACCAGGCGGAGTCATCACCCGGTGGCTGCTGGCGGCGCGTACCGCCCGCCATCGCCCGCTGTCTGCCGCCGATGCGTGCAGCGCGGGTGGGCTGGGACCATCCTAATCGCCCAGTTAGACTCAAAGTGGCTCGCCCACCCAACTTTTCTTCTGCGCGGACTCCCTATTCGGCGCAGGCGGGCGGGCCCGGACCCGGGCGACCGATCGCGTGCTAGCTGCTGGCGGTGCGTGCAGCGCGGGTGGGCCAGGAGCAGGGCGAGTCATCACCGGTGGCTGCTGGTGGCGCGTACAGCCCGCCATCGCCCGCTGTCTGCCGCCGATGCGTGCAGCGCGGCTCGGCCGCGTCCATCCAATTGCCCAGTTAGACTCAAAGTGGCTCGCCCACCCAACTTTTGGTTCTGCACGGAGCCCATATTCGGCGCGGGCAGGCGAGCCCGGACCCGGGCGACCCATCGCCTGCTAGCTGCTGGCGGCGCGTGCAGTGCGGGTGGGCCGGGAGCAGGGCGAGTCATCTCACGGTGGCTACTGGCGGCGCGTACCGCCCGCCATCGCCCGCTGTCTGCCGCCGATGCGTGCAGCGCGGCTGGGCTGCGTCCATCTAATTGCCCAGTTAGCCTCAAAGTGGGTCGCCCACCCAACTTTTGGTTCTGCGCGGACACCCTATTCGGCGCAGGCGGAGAATGACAGCAGTTGGGAAATGGCTGTTGTGCCCATAGCCATCGAGAATGAGGATGGCGTGCTACTTGGTTGTAGTCAACCTTCCTCCTCGTTTGCTATGAGCACAGCTGAGGATTGTGCATCTCCTTCGCCACCGTATAAAGATGTGAATATAAGTTATAAATGAACAATTTCAAACGTATAAAGGTGGAGATAAGTTAGCGGGGGCGGCAGTGGCGGAAAGTGGAGGAGTATATACCTGACAACCAGCATCATGCGAGTACCCGTGGAACATTGGTACTGCAAGAGACAGTTGATGCATGGGCACCCCGGAAGTTCCCAACTGTGGGCGCAGTCGGCAGGCAACATTGTATAGAATCTTCAGCTCCCGCCCGGCAGCCTGCTCGGTAACTTTCTTTATGACAGAGACTGGATATCCCATTCTACAAACAAGAATACCAAATTTCGTGGAAATTTGCAGATAGGAGAAACAGAAACGTCGGCAGGAAACATTGTATAGAATCTTCAGCTCCCGCCCGGCAGCCTGCGCGGTAAGTTTCTTTATGACAGAGACTGGATATTCGTATCTATAGTTGTCTAAGGATTAAAAGAGCTGTTTCAATAAATATGTTTTTAACTATGGCGGGGGGGTACGGTATCCACGTTTAATGCTCGGAACTGGAGTGGGTAATGTTGTCAATCTACAAACTGAAGCACTGAAAGCTCAGACCTACTTTACTCGACAACAGGAAACCGCTAACCACGTTTAATGGTGACAACTAGATTTGGTAATGTTGGCAATCGACAACCTGAAGCTAACACTTACTTTTCTCCAGCTGTCATGTTTATAAAGTGGCAGGGATGGTCATGGACACACACAGAGCCGAAAACGCCGGTGACATCAAGGCCACGGTTTCGGAAGGCTCCACGACCCCCGGCTCGGAAATCATGACACATCTGTAAAACAAAGTAGTACACACTATTACGAGACAGCGTTAAGTTAATTGATATGATCATACTTATAGTTGTAGCGGACAGCGTAGTGCTGCCAACTGGTGTTCACTGCGAGAAGCAATAAGGGTGCAATACTAATGCACTTATTTTACTAAGAGAGATCTAGTATTAGGTTACTGCTTAGTGCTGCTAACGGGTGTTCACTGTCAGAACCAATAATGGTTCTCTACGAACCGTCAACTTCGGTGCGAGGGAGGTTTGCACTCATTTTCGGTTCAAAATCTGTTCAAAATCACTATGGGGCTAAATAACAAATATGTAGCCCAAATTATTAAGGTCTTTTCTCACATTATACCAAATATTATCACGATCCTATACTTCGAAAGTGGTTAATTTTGAATCGGAAAGTGACATGGTTGTATTCCACACACACCAACACGCACACGTGCTTAAGGTCACACCCATTGCATTTGTTTCAGTTTAATTACAGGACAAAAAAACATGCGATTTTAAATATTTAAAAAATCATAACTTTCTTAATACTAGACCAATATGCATGATCGTTCGATCATTTAAAAGCATTTGTTTGGCTCGTTTCAATGGTATGAGTAAATTAAAACAAAATTCCAATATACCTAGTCATTGATTGAAACTTATCAAACAGATTTCGATTGTATAAAACATGACAACTCTGCGATTTAATAGACTACATCACGGTTCCGACTGCGCATGCGCTGAAAACGGCCGTAGGAGCAAAGCAAAGGCGTACGGCCATTGAGTTTGCCGATACGCGCATTGAAAAATGTCAGTTTTATTCAAAATTAATAGAAATCCAAAACCCTAACCGTATAAATTTAATATACTCTTTTTGTTAAAGCGGGTTGTGCCTAAGTGGTGTAGTTTTATCAATATTTTACTTTTTCTGTATGGAGATTGCTCACTGCCATTGACAATGCATTGAGTACTCTGGCTATGGCTCTAACACTACTGCAGAAGCCTGTTGTATCAGACTTTTGGCGTGCTTGCCGGAATTATTTTCACATTTTGAATTTCAAATATCTCAAAAGGTAACCATGTCACTCAAACTCAAGACCATCGGACTGTGCAACTTTAACATTATTTGAACAGAGCTAAGCACCAGATTCGGCGTTATTGTGCGCAATGACAATGGCGGGATATCAGCTACAACAGTTTGGTTCCAAAGCAATTTTGAATATACACATATAGAAAACATATTCAATTAATCGATTATTTGATATTTATAATAAACGTTTTGCACTGCACGTACCGGGAAATGCATTGTCAATGGATGGCCATGCCCAAACTTCAAACCACACCACTTAGAGACAAACCGCTTGGTACACATATAGAAAACATTTTAAACGAATAATTTTTAATTAAATAAACGTTTTGCACTGCGCGTAATGGCAAACTCAATGCATTGTCAATGGCCTTGGCCAATCTTCATATAGAAAATGTGAAAAATCGCTAAAACCACAACACCTAGAGACAAACCGCTTGATACAGATATAGATAACAGATCCAACGATTAGATTATATTACATTCATAAGGTTAGGGTTGTGCGATTTTTAATAAAATAAACGTTTTGAACTGCGCGTACCCGGAAAATCAATGCATTGTCAATGGCCGTGCAAAATATTCAAACCACACCCACCACACAGAGACAAACCGCTTGGTACACATTTTGAATAAAAAATAAACGTTTTGCACTGCGCGTAACGGCAAACTCAATGCATTGTCACTGGTCTTGGCCAATCTTAAACTTTTGAAACTAATACTGGTCAAATTGAAACAGTCAAAAAATGAGGATGTAGATAAATATGTGCTCTAGGGCATGCAACCAAGACTTAAATTGTAGCTAGAAAACCATCCTTTTGGCGACCTGAAACGTAACACCTACTACAAAGCTAGCGTTATCATCCTTGCCGAACACATTCACGGTGATCGGCAGTATTCACACATACTAGCTAGACATAGCATTGACAATTTCGAAACATAACATGCATGTATAAAAGTAAATACCTTCATCAATCGGTTGGACTTGTGGTTGACATTGAGGTTCACGTTGGGGTTGAGGTTGAGGTTGAGGTTGAGGTTGAGGTTGAGGTTGAGGTTCAGCTGCAGGTGGAGGGGCAGGTGCAGGTTCCGCTTCAGCTGGAGCAGGAGCTGGAGCTGGAGCTGGAGCTGGAGCTGGAGCCTCAAGTGGAGCTAGAATTCGGTCTTGAGCTTGAGCACGGGCTTGAGCTTGGGCTTGAACGATTCTCTCTGCAAGTGTGCCCCTAGTACGAATAGGTTCACGACGATAGTAACTGGTTTCCCTCCCATTGACAATCCGTGTATGGCGCACTAGTTGGGTTGGTCGGGGATTCGATCTCCAACCAATGTTGTTAATACGACGCATTGTGATTGCGATGGCGACAGAGGCAGCACTAAATCGTGTCTAGTGCCCACAAGATATATCAGTCCTGTTAAACAAAGGACCACTTCAATTCAAATCGACCAATCAGAAGCCCATCAGCCACGCTGTCCTGGTGGGATGACCTAAATTAACAATAAAAGATTATTGCGTAACGACCAACCGGCGAAAAGCCCGGTGTCGCAGTTTCCGCCGTTCAATAAATTTTGCGGTGCGCATCGCTTCTGCGCATGCGCCAAAATAGAAGAGCATCATCAGTAACCTTATAAATTGAATAAAATGTTTTGGGTACGGATGTTTTCTGTATGTGTACCAAGCAATTTTTTTCGAGATGCTGAGGTTTTAGAGATTTGTCACTTTTCGGTAGGGAGAATGCTCAAGTCCATGGAAAATGCATTTTAGTGTTGCCGTTCCTCGGCGTAATGGCGGACGGCCTCAATTGCCACACCGGGCAAGCCGGGCACCGGCGCATTTAATTTGAGGGGGGAGGGTGTGGGGGGGGGGGGGGTCCGGGGACCGGCGAGCTGTGCTGGGCTGATATAATCTGATATAATCTGATAGAATATACTTTGATTTCGATTAATTCTCTAGAAATTTGGAGCAACTCTGTCAACTCCAAAGTTTAATTAGGCACTTCGCCATACAACATTAAAATTATTGAAGCTAATGTTTTGCACTGCGCGTTAAATGCACTGCTAGTTTATGTTTTATTTGGATGAATGCTACTAAAGGAGAATCGTTGCGCATATTCAATTCAATCAATTCTTTTATATTAACTCTCTGCAAGGCATGTTTACAATAAATTGAGGTGATACAATAAATGCATACAAATTCCTTACAGACAGAAAGGATCCCAGAAAAGCGATGCTTATCTAGCTAGTCTCCATGATGTGAATGAACAAGTGATGACAATAACAAATGAGTAAACTTAAGCTACATTTTTAACTAATGATTATGATGAGATACTGATGCATCTCTTCACAGTTAGTAAAAAACAAAGTAACAATAGGAATATTATATGGATATTGTGTCATGGATTCATGTACTTACATGCAGTATCAGTAGTTATTTTGCATGTATGTTAATAGGGGTATTATATATATTCTTTACTGGTAATCGATTTAGTATGCATTGAGATAGCTTTTCTTTAGCACTAAAAAGTTAATTGTACGCTATCAGGTGTACTCGGAAAACATGGCTCGATTAGGAAAGAAATGCGCTCAAGCAAATTGGGTCAGATAAGAATTACACAGTTTCTCACGTTATTCTGCCGCCCATAAATAAAACAACCCTCACCCCCACCGACACCATCGACCAAGGTCCTGCCGTGGTACACGTTGTACTGGATATTAATCGGTTAACAGAAATTACAACAACATACTATTTGAGAGATAATGTAGTCTAGTCTAGTCCATATTGTTAAATAAAATATAGGTGGGGATATCAGTTTGTCGGGAGCACATTACTAAATACAGACTTCATGGATCATTCTTGCACTCATTTCATCGTGTCGGAATTTTGTGTCCATTTTAGTGTAAGCAAATGAATGTGAAGCAAGACTATTGGTTTTCTGAAATAAGCGATGAAAGTAAAGATAAGGGCCCGGCCCCATAGCACATCAACAGCAACTTCACCAAGTTGTACTCTTGTGTTTGCGCTCACCTCCGTATTTTACTACTTCACGTACGATTCAATCAATCAATCAATAGTTCCATCCTCTAGTCGAGGGTTGGATGCAATGGTTCTCCACTTGTCCCGATGTTGTGCTGTTCTGATAGACTGTGAATAATTCAAGCCTGTCCACTGTGAAATATTTGTAAACCATGATGTTCTTGGTCTCCCTCTCCCTCTGCTGCCATTCACCTTCCCTTCCAACAATGTACGGTATATTGAACTCTGACGAATGATGTGGCCAAAATAAATAAGTTTCTTTGTCTCTATAGTGGCAAACAAGCTTTTCTTATTTTTAATTTTTCTGAGAACTTCTTTGTTGGTGATCTTCTTTGTCCATGATATTTTCATCATCCCTTGATAAGTCCACATCTCAAATGCTGCTAAACGTACGATTCAAATGTTATTTATTATTGATTTTGAGTCGAAATTGGAGATATTGGATTCCACAGACTTCTTTTTTGTTAATATCGCCATCAATGTTTTCGGTACACACGGTTGACCTGGTTAACTCCGGAGCTGGCCCCCCTACGTTATCAACAATATCACAACAAAGTAAGAATATGGATTCCTCTTCATCTGATTCTTTTCCAGCCTGCAATGCGATTCAAGTAGCTTTGGACAATAATAAAAAGACGATAGAAGTGGTCACCGCACATCGATGTGCAGATAATTGGCTGTCGTATCCTCTTCCTTTTTGAGCCCCATAGGGCTGCACTCACCTTAACAAAAAAAAAAAGGCTCACCTAAGTACTATCATGTATCGTTATCTGTCCGTGTAGTGTCGTCCTGCAAATACGATATAAGTACGATATAAAAACAACTCAGAACGAGTCGGGGGCCCACACCATTGCGGTTCTGTTTTATTCTCTGAACAATATTGCCGACCGCTGTCTTTGTTTACATCTGCCAACATACTCTGGGTGGCGCCAGTCGTCGCCTCCCCACCCCTTAACTCTTGCTTTCCCCACTGGGAGACGCCACTGTAGCACCATAGTCCTGTCAGCGCCGAGTTTGTATCGACAACTTGCCGGTTTCCCAAACCACAACCATTGGTGGATTAGCATCGCGTAGTGTTGGTTGTGTCAGCGCCAATTTTTTATCGACAAATTGCCTGATCATGCCGGTGTCCAAAACCACAACCAACAATCAACAAACAACCAACCAACAAACCATTTGGGGTACATTCTGTGATCTTTAAAGCGAAAACGCGAAAAACATGCCAAATCAATTTTGCAAACCTAAATGCTGAACGTAGTGTTTATTGTCTGATTGCGCCGAACGCCAATCACCAACGAACAACAATCCAACACAACCAACAACCAAACAACAAACAACACAACCAACCAACCAACCGAACAACAACAACAAATCGCAACCAACAAACAACCACAAGCAAGCAACAGTCAACACAACCCACAACCAATCCTATCACCACCAAACAACAAATAACAAACAACACAACCAACAACAACCAACAACCAACCAACAACAAACAAAACAACAACCAATCCAATCCAAGCCTAAACCAAGAGCAAGTACCTAATCATTACAACACCCGAAGCAATCAACAACCAACAGCATCTAATCCACAAAGACAACACACCAACAACCAACACAACAACACAACCAACAACCAACACAACAACACAACCAACAACCAACCAACAGCAAACCAACAACAGCCAACCAAACAACAAACACAACAACCACAACAGCCAATCCAATCGATTACCTAATCATTACAACCTAATCATTTCAACAACCCAAGCAACAACCAATCAACAACCAACAACAATCAACAACCACAACAAACAAACAACCACCAACCAACCACCAACCAACAAATAACACAACCAACAACAACAACCAACAACAACAAACCAACAACAAACACAACACCAACCAATCCAATCTAAGCCTAAACCAAGAGCAAGTACCTAATCATTACAACAACCGAAGCAATCAACAACCAACAACATCTGATCCACAAAGACACCAAACCAGCAACCACAAACAAGACAACCAAGAACCAACCAAACAACACAACACCACAATCAACAACCAACCAACAACAACAAACCAACAACAACAAACCAACAAGAAACCAACACAACAACCACAACACCCACAACAACCAATCCAATCGATTACCTAATCATTACAACCTAATCATTACAACAACCGAAGCAACAACCCATCAACAACCAATCAACAAACAACAACAAACAACAACCACACCAAAGAAACAACCACAACCAACAAACCGACAAACACCACAACCAACAGCCAACCAACAACCAACAAATAACACAACCAACAACAACACCCAACAACAACCAACCAACAGCAAATACAACAACAACCAATCCAATCCAAGCCTAAACCAAGAGCAAGTACCTAATCATTACAACAATCGAAGCAATCAAGAACCAACAACATCAAATCCACAAACACAACAAACCAACAACCAACACAACAACACAACCAACAACCAACCAACAACAAACCAACAAAAACCAACCAACCAACAAACACAACACATACAACAGCCAATCCAATCGATTACCTAATCATTACAACCTAATCATTACAACAACCGAATCAACAACCAATCAACAACCAACAATAATCAACCACCATAACAAACAAACAACCCCAACACACAAACCAACAAACAACACAACCACCAACCAACCAACAACCAACAAATACCACAACCAACAACACCAACAACCAACAACAACCAACCAACCAAAAACACAACAACAACCAATCCAATCCAAGCCTAAACCAAGAGCAAGTACCTAATCATTACAACAACCGAAGCAATCAACAACCAACAACATCTAATCCACAAAGACACCAAACCAACAACCACACACAACACAACCAACAACCAACCAAACAACACCACAACACAACCAACCAACAACACATCAACAACAACCAACCAATCAACAAACACAACAACCACAACAACCAATCCAATCGATTAGCTAATCATTACAACCTAATCATTACAACAACCGAAGTAACAACCAATCAACAACCAATCAACAACCAATCAACAACCAACAACAATCAACAACCACAACAAACACACAACCACAGCCATCACACCAATAAACAACACAACCATCAACCAACCAACAACCACCAAATAACACAACCAACAACAACCAACAACAACCAACCAACAACACACACAACAACAACCAATCCAATCCAAGCCTACACCAAGAGCAAGTACCTAATCATTACAACAACCGAAGCAATCAACAACCAACAACATCTAATCCACAAATACAACAAACCAACAACCACAAACAACACAACCAATAACCAACCAAACAACACAACACCACAATCAACAACCAATCAACAACAACAAACCAACGACAACAAACCAACAACAAACCAACACAACAACCACAACACCCACAACAACCAATCCAATCGATTACCTAATCATTACAACCTAAACATTACAACAATCGAAACAACAACCAATCAACAACCAACAACAATCAACAGCCACAACAAACACACAACAAATACACCAACAAACAACAACACCAACAACCACACAACAACCAACAACACAACCACCGAACCAACCAACCAACAACCAACCAACAACCAATCCTATCACACCAATAACCAACCACCAACAATCAACTGTCAATGCAACCAAAAACCAACAAACCAACAAACAGCCAACCAACAACACAACCAACAAACAACAACACCAAACAACCACCAAACAACCACAACCAACACCCAGCCAACCAACAACATTCAACACAATCAAATAACAACAGCCGAAGCCACACCCAACTGAAGCAACAACCAATCCACAACCGACAACATCTAATCAACAACCAACAACATCTAATCAACAACGACAACCACCAAACAACCACTCCCAACAAACAACACAACAAACCTCCAACAAACCACCAAACAACAAACACAACAAACAACACAACCAACCAACAACCAACCGAACAACAACAACCACTTCTATCACACCAATCACCAACAACAGTCACACAACCAAGTAACAAACAACACACAAACAACACAACCAACAACCAACCATATCACTATTGTTATGTAGGCGGCGATCATTGGTTCGGTGACACCATTAAATGAACGAACGCTTCTTAGTTTTTTTCACATTATTCATTTGTGCCATTTGATTCTAAACTAATAGAAATCAATGACTATGTGACTTTCTATTATGTCACTCTAGTGTCAGTGTCTATATCCCCCGCCCTACCAAAAACTACGTAATCGTAGTTTGACAGCCATAGGTGGATTATTCTTCTGTTATCTGTTCCATTCGGATTATACTTATGACAGCATTTTCGTGCGGTTCTTATGAAGGCCGCGATCATTGGTTGGGTGAGACCAGTAAATTAACTAACGCTTCGTAGTTTGTTTCACATTCTTCATTTGTGTGTAATGCCATTTGATTCTTACCTATGACAGCATTTTTGTGCGGTTTGATGTGCATTGTTTGCTCTGGTATTTCATAGTGTTATATTTCCTTTTGATGATGACTTGCCTTCGGAAAAATGAGATAGTCAAAATTCAAAATACAAACATTGGAAATTAATATAGGCATATACTGTCAATGTTTTTCCTCCACCTCCATCTGTTACTTTGCCACTAAACAAACCCACTAAACAAACACATGTGATGTAAACTGCACACAGCCGTTTCATACTTGCTGTTTGTCAAAACAAGCGTTTGTGTGTATCTATAATGTCAGATGCTAATTACCACAAAACGAACCTGACGCGTAAATAAAGTATTTAGCTGTATTCGAATGTGACCTACATGCTCTTTACAGAAATGCAATTACCGTCCCCTTATCTTTACTTTCATCGCTTTACCTCAGCTCCTTATCAGTCCGAGTTACACTTAAACTAATGACACAAACCCGAAAATATTCATTTTCTGTGACTCTTGATTTATGAAGTCTGTATTTAGTAATGTGCCCTCGACAAACTGATATCCCCACCTATATTATATTTTACAATATGGACTAGACTAGACTACATTATCTCTCAAATAGTATGTTGTTGTAATTTCTGCTAACCGATTAATATCAGGTACACCGTGTACCACGGCAGGACCTTGGTCGATGGTGTCGGTGGGGGTGAGGGTGGTTTTATTTATGGGCGGCAGAATAACGTGAGAAACATTGTAATTCTTATCTGACCCGATTTGCTTGATCGCATTTCTTTCCTAATCGAGCCATGTTTTCCGAGTGCACCTGATAGCGTACAATTAACTTTTCTATTGTCAATACTCTTTAGAAGTGAATATATCGCTTTATGGAAGTCTATATGCACCTATGCCCCGATTTTGCTTTAATATCCATATACTAAGCATCCAACACGCACCCGATATTAAATGTCATGATATTGAATTTCACTCTCAACCCTACTGTCAACAGCTAACCCGCAAATCACCACCGAATATGCAAAACGATTCTCCTTTAGTAGCATTCGTCCAAATAAAACCTAAACTACATTTAACGCGCAGTGCAAAACAGTAGCTTTAATCATTTAAATGTTGTATGTCAAAGTGCCTAATTAAACTTTGGAATTGACAGAGTTGCTCCAAATTTCTAGAGAATTAATCGAAATCAAAGTATCTTTTATCAGATTATATCAGCCCAGCGCATCTCGCCGCTCCCCGGACCCCCCCCCCTCGAATTAAATGCGCTGGTGCCAGGCTTGCCCGGTGTGGCAATTGCAGCCGTCCGCCATTACGCCGAGGAACGGCAACACTAAAATGCATTTTCCATGGACTTGAGCATTCTCCTTACCGAAAAGTGACTAATCTCTAAAACCTCAGCATCTCGAAACAAATCGCTTGGTACACATACAGAAAACATCCGTACCCAAAACATTGTATTCAATTTATAAGGTTACTGATGATGCTCTTCTATGTTTTGAATATGTTTTCTATATGTGTATATTCAAAAGTGCTTTGTAACCAAACTGTTGTAGCTGATATCCCGCCATTTTCATCGCGCACAATAACGCCAAATCTGGTGTTTAGCTCTGTTCAAATAATGTGAAAGTTGCACAGTCCGATGGTCTTGAGTTTGAGTGACATGGCTACCTTTTGAGATATTTGAAATTCAAAATGTGAAAATAATTCCGGCAGTAACAGGTTCTATTAAATTGACTCAGCTTTCCCTTCTAAGTTGTATGTGCCAACCCATACTATGATCTTTATTGTTAGCAGTAGACGGTGAGCATTAGATGTTGAGCAGTAAACTCCTGGCTGGTTGTGTTTTAAACCCTCTACTGCTCACCGTCTAATGCTCACCTTCTACTGCTTCTCAAGCAAATGACCTTACCATTATCATGTGTTACTGAGCAAGCAATCTTGTGGATTTAGGTGTAGTAATGAGCAAGCAATATTAATGAGCAATAGTGTATGACAAAATAATGTGTGTAAATTTGTGTATTAATTGTATATTATATGAATTAATGAAATTATGTGTGTAAATTTGGGAATGGATGAAATACCAATGAAATACCAATGAATTAATGAAATTATGTGTGTAAATTTGTGTATAAATTGTATATAGTGTGTGTTTGTTGATTTCGGTGTATATTTATTGTTAGCAGTAGACGGTGAGCATTAGATGTTGAGCAGTAGATGGTCTAACTCCTGGCTGGTTGCGTTTTAAACCTTCTACTGCTCACCGTCTAATGCTCACCTTCTACTGCTTGTCGAGCAAATGACTGTACCATTATGATATGATGTTTATTGTTAGCAGTAGACGGTGAGCATTAGATGTTGAGCAGTAGATGGTCTAACTCCTGGCTGGTTGTGTTTTAAACCTTCTACTGCTCACCGTCTAATGCTCACCTTCTACTGCTTGTCGAGCAAATGACCGTACCATTATCATGTGTTACTGAGCAAGCAATCTTGTGGATTTAGGTGTAGTAATGAGCAAGCAATATTAATGAGCAATAGTGTATGAACAAATTATTTGTGTAAATTTGTGTATTAATTGTATATTATATGAATTAATGAAATTATGTGTGTAAATTTGGGAATGGATGAAATACCAATGAAATACCAATGAATTAATGAAATTATGTGTGTAAATTTGTGTATTAATTGTATATAGTGTGTGTTTGTTGATTTCGGTGTATGTTTATTGTTAGCAGTAGACGGTGAGCATTAGATGTTGAGCAGTAGATGGTCTAACTCATGTTGCGTTTTAAACCTTCTACTGCTCACCGTCTAATGCTCACCTTCTACTGCTTGTCGAGCAATTTCTATATGGAGTGACCGATGAACTTATTTAGTTATTTATATGTATTATGTGTATATAGTGTGTGATTATGTCTGAGCAATTGAGTAAAAGCCTTCTGTACCAAATCTCGGTGATATCTGTGCACAAGAGACTGAGCAAAAGGCGACAGGTATTTTGTGTGTAAATATGTGTACATATGAATTATATATCAATTCTAAATTACAGATGTGTATATATGAATTAAATATATATTCCGGTGAGCAAAAGCCTTCTGTACCAAATCTCGGTGATATCTGTGCACAAGAGACTGAGCAAAAGGTGACAGGTATTTTGTGTGTAAATATGTGTATATATGAATTATATGTGTATATATGAATTCTAAATTACAGATGTGTATATATGAATTAAATATATATTTCGGTGAGCAAAAGCCTTCTGTACCAAATCTCTATGTATCCAAGAACTATTCTAAATAAAAAAATAATTGTATACTATATTTTGCTCTCGGAGTGTATTTCGTAGTTGCTCATATGGAATTATATGAAGAAGTTTCTACTCCCCACCCCATCTGTACCAAGGCGAAAGGTGTTTCGTATGAATTTTAAATTATATATGTGTATATATGATTATAAATATGTATATGAAGTGTATCTATGAACTGTTGTAAATTAAAACAATATTGTACACTAGATTTTGGTCTCGGAGTGTATTTCGTAGTTAACTATTGCACTTATGCAAAAGGGAAGCCAGATTATGTACTAAGCCAATATGTACTAAGCCAATATGCTTGCTCAACATTGTATTATATATTTAGTAATTATTAGAATAACAATAAGTTATATCCCCCGAAGTATTTTGTAGTAAACTATAGCGGGAACCGTAATGTAGTCTAAACGGTTTGTATGTAAGTGTTGTATTTCTGTATGATAGAAAATGCAAACAAAGTAGTAGTGACAGCAAACTTATTTGTTATTACAATATATATATATTTTACCTCGGTATACAGCCTCAGGCTAGGGCGAAGGACACTGCTATTATTTTATTGATGCATGCTCACCAAGTGCATAATACATATGTTGAACTGGAATTGCATGCAGTTACTATTACGACAAATAGTCAACTTATATTATGCTTCTATTATCGAACAGGTTTTTCATGTGGTTATTATTGCAACTGATATTGTCATTTATGTACCAACAAATTGTAATGAACGGCCGGAAGACCAGTGCTCTGGTGCTGACAAAAGACATTATTCGCTGAATAAAATACATTCTGTAAACCAACAAATATATATACACAATTATTCAATATATAGATATTATTTACATTTAATGTACAAATAATGTACAAATATATAGATATATACAATTTTTTAAATTAAAAGTACAAATAATGTACAAATATATAGATATATACAATATATAGATATTATTTACATTTACATTTACTGTACAAATAGATATATTCAGGGGGGAGCACCGCGCTTCTGCCCCTTACTGCTCGCCATGTAGTGTAGCAGGGATGACTGCTTGAAAGCCTTTCGCGGTGGCGAAGGAGATGCACAATCCTCAGCTGTGCTCATAGCAAACGAGGAGGAAGGTTGACTACAACCAAGTAGCACGCCATCCTCATTCTCGATGGCTATGGGCACAACAGCCATTTCCCAACTGCTGTCATTCTCCACCAAGGGCGCAGCTACAGTTGGGAGAACTGCAGCTTCGCCATCGGTAGAGCTTGACTCGCACGGAATTGTGGGAGATACCTGGACAGGTCGGTGGGGACTCTCAGCACAGGTATCAAAAGGAGCACTCACAGGGGCCTTCACGATCCGAATGTCAGCCACCATGATGGCGAGGAAGTACTCCTTACGTAGGGCATTCAGGTTGACAATTGGACCAGGAAGACCCACTATGACTGCCCCTAATTTAGCAAGGGCCTCTGGTAGGACCCTTCCAACATTGAAGCCTGCGGGACGTCGACCAAGAAAGGCTTCTGAAAACAAACAAAAAATTACACGGTTAGTTAGTAAAGGAAGAACATCATACATATATTGTCAGTGGGTCCTGACAAAATAAAATTAACAGGTTAGTAAGTAAGGCTGGGAAGAATGAGGATTTAACTAATAACTATTGCCCAATAATAACATAAGTAAAATGCAATGGACAATTTCTTTTTAGATTTACCGGGAATTAACAAAAATAAATTGTGATGTAGAATATTATAATTTTGGGAATGTATTTCGTAATGGTGATATCAAAATAGGACAGGCATTTATACTCATAACAATTATCAAGTGTTCGATCGTACCCATAGCATCC
The DNA here is from genome assembly GCA_030323885.1 of Branchipolynoe longqiensis. NCBI lineage: Eukaryota > Metazoa > Annelida > Polychaeta > Phyllodocida > Polynoidae > Branchipolynoe > Branchipolynoe longqiensis. Next base: position 32,689 of record JASIRB010003079.1, on the reverse strand, counting down.
TGCAGTTTGGTAAGATAGGTAGCGCGCATCCTATCCTTGGCGCTTGTGGGGTGACCAGGGGCAGCAGCAGGGGCGGCAGCAGCAGCAGGGGAAGCGGCAGCAGCAGCAGGGGCAGCCGGGACGTCCTCGGCCTGCTCCGGGTTCCTTACTAAGGGTTAGATTTTCACAAACAAGTCGTAAGTCATGTGTGTGTGGGCGTGTATGTGTGGCCGTGGGCGTGTACCTCATACCTCTTAATTTTTCATATTGACAAGTGGCAATTTGTGTTTTTTGCCATTTTGAATGGCCAATATCTCGAGAAATAATTATGTCATGACTCTGGAAAAAAGGAGACTTGATATATGCATATAGATAACACAGAGTCCTGAAAGACAAGTTCATCTGGCCATTATATTTTGAATTATTGATATCTGAAATGTGGCTTTCATGCAAATTGCCAAAATAGCTGTTTTTTTGATCATTTTTGTCCATATTAAAAAGCCTACAACTTTTTAAGTAATCATCCGATCTTTTTACTTCTCCTGGTAAGAGCTATGGAACTATATCAAAATATGGTACTTTCTATTGAGTTGCAAAAATGAGTTGGGATACCTATTGTAAGTCCTTAGTGATAGAGTGTGGGTAGGGGGAAAAACAGAGAATTGGCATTCAGCTAAAACTTACCATCGTGACAATCAAACCCTTCCCGGAAGAGCGGCCAGTTTTTTAAAAAAAACTGTGGGGCAGTGCCGGAGCAGATGTCCATGGTGCCCCGCGGAGACTTCAGGAATAACAGCATATCTACCTCACCGTCTATGTTGAGGTCGCACAGCAGGTTGGTCTGGATCAATACCGCAAATAATGTAGGTTCTTTTAACAAGGCTAGATAAATAAAGCGATATCAATTTATATAGAATAGTAAATGGGTCAACTTTAGGTATATATAACAGACTCAAGTAAAATAAATTGACATATAAAACAATGCTGACAGAATAGTATCTGGGTCAACATTAGGTACATATAACAGCCCCAGGGAAGATTATGAATTATTATGGTAGACTAATATTCCGGCTTGCAGAGATGGTGTGAAGACATTTTACATTCGGTAGATGTAACAGACACAAGGAATATTACGGAATATTATCGTAGACTAATATACCTCCTTGCACAGACGGTGATAAGAGGCATTCACCGCGGCAACTCGCTCCTCACGGGTCATTGCTTCCGGACACATCTGAGCGAGCTGCCGGGCATCGTCGCTGTAGGTGTTCCGCTCAGCGGGGAGAAGCGCTCTCCACCCAGCCAGCCAAGCAGTCTGCTTCTCGGCGAAGGTCCCGGCGGCTGAAATATTTACGAATTACATTCAATTAATGTTTGTTTGTATCTGTTTTAAGTCCATGTCTACATGTAACGATATTCCAGTGTCTACCAAGTGTGTAACAAAATAGGTATAAGGCATATCATATCAATGACAACATAACTTGACTAGTTAGAAAAACAATCGACTAAATATCTAAATACTTTGTAACGCTAAACCATTAAAATCATGCCAGGACATTACCCGTCAGTACCGTGGCGTGTAACTAGTTACGCAACTATTATTCGAGCAGAGTGTAGGTTAGTCTTTTGTGAAAGAGTATAAAGACGGTGCTGTCAACCCATTTTTTGATTGACAAACCTACATTGCCATATAATAGTTTCAGATAATTACAGCTAAAAAAAAATACTTCGGCCAACGTTGATATGGAATCTATATAATTTACCGGACTGGGTGGAGCACTTGTAGAGGTCGAACCCCGTTGTGCGCTTCGCCTGCTGCACGGAAAGGCGCACCTTTTGGCGAAGGCTGTCGGGGTCCGCGACGGCAGAAGCGGCTGGAGCGCACCGCTCCTGCGCATTTCGCCGCATGTTGCTGATGCGCACCTAAAGGGAATGCGAAATGCGAAAATGGGCGAAATAGGTTTGAGAGATGTATTTGGTTCAGAGGATTGTGCACAGGAAAATAAAGTTTAACTGGAAACAGGCTCAGATCACGTGGCATTTTTGGCGGGAGTTTTGATTCCATTACTCCTGTAACCGAGCAGGGTGGTTCCAGCGCTCCTGGTAGGTGGGGCCACTGGGGGTCGGGTCACTTACTAGTTACATAACTAATTTCTGAAGGGGGGTATGATGATTAATTGATTCTAACCTTGACTGCGCGCAACGACATGTTGGCAGCCTCTGCAGCCCGCAGCAGTTCCGGCTCGAAGGGCTTGGATGTGCTTACAAGCCCATCGTTATAAAACTGCTGCAGGATAGCCCACTGCTCAGCTGTGGTGGAAACCACTGTCTGCAAAACCAAAACCAAACAAACCTAAATAATGATTATTAAACCTACAGATTAAACCTAAAGATGTAGACATAAGCCGTGTTCACACCCACAACCTACTGGAGGCGAACTAGATGAGCCGACTCAACCCTAATCCACCTCAGCATCGGGTTCACATGGCGGATGTGAGCCAACGGCGGATGTGAGCCAATGTGAGCCGACTAGATTAGGCGCACTAGATGAGGCGAAATTTGATGGTCAAATACAGAACCCTACAACACAAAAACTAACTTCAGAGATGGAAAACGCCATAACTTCACCTATCCCCATATTCTTGGTGTCATATTAAAGGGCGGTTCAAAGCTCTTTCCAGTGCTGCCTTTTGTTTTATTATTAAAGCAATGAAGGGGTTTGAAGTTGTTTGAATTTGTTTGGCACATATTACATACCTACCATACACAATTTGACGGTCAAATACAGAATCCTACAACACAAAAACCATATATAGACGGATATATGTCAAATACTCACACGTTTCGATTCGGGGACACCATGACAAGACATCGTTGGAGATTTCGTTGGAGATTTCGTAGTAGGTGATATGTGAGGTGTGTGAGGTGCGCGAGTGTGAGAGTGTGTGAGTAGATTTGAGCTGGTGGTCAGACACCTAGTGGTAACGAAATGAAGTATGTTTCACGCAGGTGGTGCCATCGGGCGTGAAGATTTGCAACCTAGTGCCTATGGCGGGAAGCAGATGCACAGCCGCAAACAAACCTTAAGGTAAACCATGGTTGTTACTGCATAACTACATCCAGTAGAAGAAAAGTCGATGCAGTAGAAGAAAAGTCTATTCCTTGATTTCCACACAGCAAAAATAAATTCGGGATTTTGTTGCGTCCTCTATAAATGTTGTATTGTCACAACTCTATCAATGCATTCGGTAGCGTAAGGCAACGTGGTGAACTATAGAAATAAATAAATAAATAAATAAATACATAAATAAATGCATAAATTAATAAATGCCGGTAACTACTGTTGTCACTCTCCTGCAATGCCACCTATGCAGCCTCCGCCAATAGGTCCCGCCTCTTTTGATAGCTTTGGAGTTGGACGAATGTGGGGGTTTATGTAGACTCAGTATTTTCCTATGTCAGGCTTTGGACAAACATGGGGGTTTATGTAGGCTCAGTCTTTACATAGGTCAACCTTGGACGAACATGGCGGTCCGGCCCCTCCTGACAAGAACAACAGATATTCACGGAAAAACGGCACAGAATGCCCTTAGGCCGAGTGAGCCACATACAAAAAAAGTGTCATACGGTGAACTGAGTCGTACGCGAAAAAGGCAGCGAGTCACTCGTTGCCCATTCTTACGGAGACTCAGCAAGGGGTATGACCGCGGGTTAGTTGTTAAATTACACACAAATATACTATTTAGCACTATATTTTGCTTCCCTGGTAATTTATTGGTTGTGGCTTTTTTAAAATCTTTTTTTTAATACAGTATTTATTCCGCCATAGTGTATAAGCTCCAGCGAGGGTGCTTGTTTTCAACGCTGGACAGCTGTGAGGAATGTTATGGTGTATGCCTGGGTTCTGGTTCCAGGTTGGTATCTGGGACATCCACCAGCAGTTATTTAAGTAGTTAGTATCTATGTTAGTTTTCTTGTTTTTTTTTGGTATAACCTCCTATCATATAACCAATATCTTAGCCTAGTATGTACATCTAGTGAGATGGTAATAGGCTTGTGGATGAGGACGTGTTCCCAGAATTTATTTGTTTGTTTTGTTTACAGCTTTCCTTTCACTTGTGCCCTGTCACTAGTTAGTGCCTATATGCCAGAACACATCTGCAGCTGCAGTGATAATTTGTTAACCATAGTTCTAACAACATTTTCCCTGACTTTTTGTTTTTCCATCTTGCTTTCACCTGTGCCATGTCCCTAGTTGGTATCCGGGGGCGCCAGAACACACCCGTACCCTTCGGACTGCAACCTGGCGGCGGGTTGTGGTATTTTCTCATGCCATGGTGTACTCTAGGTTGGGTTTGGTGAGCATGGTTTGTCTGTCCGTACCGTACATGATTCGTGCCAGAACACATACCAAGGTGTACTATGGCCTCATTTCTTCCGAACCTCCCAGTACTCCAGAGGGCTGTGTATTTATAGATTTGATGTGCACCCTCTTCCGTGGGCTGTCCTTGGCATGTATGCTCTTTCACAGTTTGCCTTGACTGTGCCCGGTCAGGTGTTATTTGGTGCCCATATGATGGTGTATAGTTTTATTTGTCTTTTTTAGGAATTGTTTATATTGCTCCACTTTCTTGATTGCTCTGACTGGAGGCGGTTCTTTGTTCGAGGCTTGTGCGGCCATGATTAACACACTTCTCTCATGTATTTTATTAGTGCTTATGGTTTCTTTTAGCACTGGTGCACCTGTATGTCTGGCATTTCTACCAGCAGTCACTTGTTGTCTGGTGTAGTGGTGTGCAAGTAGCTTGAGGTGTAGTTCTCTTCTACTTGTTAGTAGTTTTGTGTTGCATTTAATGTGCAGTTCCATCGTTGGGGATCTTTTGTGGACCTGGAGGCATAACTTTAGTGCTCTGTTCTGTAGCTCTTGTAATTTATTTAGTAGGTTTGCATGACGTCACCATAGTCAAAGTAGAGTAGGATCATACCTTTGTATATTTTTATTGCCATGCTTTCTGTCTTGTAGTATCTTAGTTTTGCTAGTAGCCATATTTTATAATTAGTTTTCTTTATCGTATTTGTTATGCAGGTGTAATAATTTAGGTGCCTGTCTAGGTCCACTCCTAGATAGCGATAGCTGTCTACTGACTCGAGTTTACCTTCCCCCAGTTGGCAGTTTAACTTTAGGTTTTTGGTGTGCAACATGGGTATTTCCTCACCTATATATTCAGAACCACACCACCATACTGCCCTGCCACCTGGCAGATCCCGCAAGTACTGGTCAACCTGAGCCTGAGTGGCTCAAACCGACCAGTGCGCCCAAACCTTCCGCGTGGCCACTGGAGCTTTCTCATCTTTTCTTAGCTAAAGCCATGCCTTCCACCCGTAACAAGCATACCAGGGATCCAACCCCCGACTCACCTTCACCAGCGGATCAAACACCCGCATGGAAGGCACGTCGTCGAACCAAATCTGTCATTTTACACGAAGATTCAACAAAAAAGACGAGCTCACGTTCAAGCCGCACCGAGGAGCAGCACGAGAGTAGCACCAAGGTCGAGAACCCAGCCAACAATGCTCAAACTAGGTCACCGCCGGGTGAAAACCAAGATGGCCAACAACGCACGCGGTCTACGGTCTATGCCACCGCCACTGATGATGGGTCGCCATCCCGCTCACCCTCCCCAAGCAGGAGCCACAGTCGGGAGCACCACGAGGCCGTCCCGCTACGCCCCGAGCAGTACTACTACGCATCGCACACAGAGGGCAACACAAAACGTGAGTTTGTTCCATTTAACAATCCGGTCCGTACCCTCGCTGCTCTGGCCTGTGATTGGGCCACCTCCCACACATCGCACACAGAGGGCAACACAAAACGTGAGTTTGTTCCATTTAACAATCCGGTCCGTACCCTCGCTTCTCTGGCCTGTGATTGGGCCACCTCCCACACCCCAGTTTACGATGTAATAGCTAATACCGACCAGTAGGAAATGGATCGCAGTGACGTCATGAACGAGTTGCTCGCCGCTGCGGGCTCAGTGCTCGGGGATAAAAGAGGTAACAATATTATGGCTCCACACAGGTATGTCATTCAAGGTCACTGCAGCACAAAAATTAGCCTTGACCAGGTGACCTGGGCAGAATACTTCACCGCACTGTGTGGAATGATAAAAGACAAAGCCATGCCGACGAGCTGGGTCGAGCCACTGTTCGACCATCATCGCTAACTCGCTACTATGGCGACGCAGTACGACTGGCAGACAAGCCAACGATGGTCCGAGAGCGTATTCACCATGATAAGCGACGGCCGACTGCCACATGGATGGGCCAACCACTACGCAATCAAGGACATCCAACGCGATGCCTGTGTGGAAGGCACTAAATTGGATGGAAAAAAGGGCAGCAGGAACGCCACCGACGATGCGCCCACGCACAAAGCCAAGAGCACAGCGGCGCGTGGCGATAGAGCCAAATACGTACGACCGGTATACAGTAAAGACACCAACGGTAAGCCCTGCTCCAAGTGGAACTGGGAGAACGAGTGTGGTTTCACCATGTCCCATGGGATCCAGCCAGATAGGAAATGCCCCTTGTGCGCATGGTGCGCGTCAAAATACGCAAAGGCAAACCCACATGCGGAGAAAGATTGCCAAAATAAGCACCACTTCTTTGAGCCCAAGAACGGTGCGGAGAAAAATGACCAAAAGTCGGATTTTCAATAAGCGGCCGCCCATGCGCACATCCTGACGATGGACCGGACACTGCCACCCCTTCAGTTGACGGTGCGCCTGACGGCGGGTGCACCGGCCATGCCACCACCACCACCTGCCCGGGCGGCCAGTCGCCCGCCCTCGGCGCGCCGCCAACCACTCCCCCGCACTACCCGTTACCAATTGAAGCCAATGTTGTTGTTGCGACTCGGCCCGCCACTGAAGCCACCACGACCCACGGTTGCCTCGCTTACACACAAGGTGGCGCCACTGTGCTGTCACCTCGGAGAGGCCGGCCGCCATGCTGCTGCACCTGCACGACAGCAGGTGGCGGCACCATCGGCGGCCATGACACATGGGGTCACAACAATAACAACACCGACGACACGCCCCCCCACAGCCCGGGATTTTCACGCTGACCGGCGGACTACACTGGATCCCTTCCGCCTGTGCCGGCCACGCAAACCACTCAGATTACCCAGCACATGACATCCATATCGCGAACTTCGTCCACAAGGAGGTGGAGCTCGGGGCACTCCTGGGCCCCTTCGAGCAACCCTCCTATCGCCCCTGTAGTTGCAGCAGAAGCTCAGATATTGTTTCACTTCAGTGGAAATATTTTATTTCACATCAATACCGTGTGAGGTGAGATATTACACCGCGTGAGATAGACATCACACCGTGTGAGATAGACATCACACCGAGTGAGATAGACCTACATCACACCACATGAGATAGACATCACCCCGTGAAGATGATCCATCCTCCCTTCTTGGAGCGGGAGTGGAAGTGGGAGTGGATGCGAGATTAGGGGGAAAACCCCTGGAGACGTCAAATAACGGTTTTTCTGACAGTTTTATGTTCAGTGAGTGAATGAGTGAAGCAGTCCCACCATGTCTAAAGGAGCAAGCTTCAAGTATATCCATTGTCGAGGAAAAGGAGAAGGAGGAGGAGGAGGAGAATGGTAAGTCCCTATTATTAGTAGACTATTATTCATTCATTCATTCATTCTTTCATTCAGTCATTCATTCGTTCATTCCACCTTTCATTCATTCATTCCACCTTTCATCCATTCCTTCATAATTTCATGCATTCATTCCTTCAAACCTCTATTCATTCCTCTATTCATTCCTCTATTCATTCATCTATTCATTCATTAATTCTTTCATTCGTATATTACATTCATTTAATTCATCTATTCATTCACTCATGCATCTACTCATTCATTCATTCATTCATTCATATATTCATCCATCCATATATTATTTCATTAATATATTCTTTCATTCATTCATTCATTTATTCATTCATCTATTCATTGATTCATTCATCTATTCTATTCTATTCATTCATCATTCATTTGTTCGTATAGTCATTTGTATGAAGGAATGATTGTATGTCTACTCTGTTATACTTGTCACGTTTTCAAATACTTTTCACGTTTCTTTCATTCGTATAATCATTCGTTCATTCAATCTTTCACTCGTTTGTATTTTGTATGATCATTTGTATGTCTAGTCTGTTATACGTTTCACGTTTTCATATACGTTTCATGTTTTCAAATACTTTTCACATTTTCAAATACTTTTCACGTTTTCAAATACTTTTCACGTTTTCAAATAATTTTCATGTTTTCGAATAGTGTGTATTACTAAATGAAAATATCTTACTTTCATATTATTATTACATTACATAAGGAACACAAGACAGGAAGTTGGATCGAGCCAATAACTCTGGCTGGCCCCCTAAAGAGACCTACCGCATAGTTTATTTGAGCAAAAATAGGAGGTGGAGTGGGCAGAAGGAGGGGGAGCAGGAGGCCACCTGGAGGGAAGGCGGGGAGTAGGGCTGCTTGGAGCAGCTAACCTGCCCTCCAGGCCGCACACCAACCACCAGCTCCAGCTACCCAACACACTAAACTTATGCAAGTTGTCCAGGAGTTGGGGAGAAGACAAGTAGAGAAGGATAATAGGATAATTACATTGCATGAATAATATACGCATAAGAGTTTATACATAACATTATTATTACATTACATAAGGGACACAAGACAGGAAGTTGGATCGAGCCAATAACTCTGGCTGGCCCCCTAAAGAGACCAAACCCCCAAGCAAGAGTTCACAACAATTGATCCAGGATCAAAGCCACCCGCATGTCGGTGGTCAGTCTCTCGGCCAAAGAGGCCTGGAGATACAGGAAGACAGCGTCTGACTTCCAGTCCCCCCTCTCTTTTATCACTTCAATGGGTGCGCCACACAAGCGAAGGAAGGTAGCACCCCCCCTCCTGAGACTGTGTGTAGAGAAATTATCCGGATCCAGACCTGCACCTGCACAGATCATCTTTAACACGCTCAGATAGTAGTTATAAGTCAAGGGGGACGGAATGCCCTCTTCTAGGCATCCTGAAAGCCAAGGCTCCAGGGGGGGCCGGGCAATCTGCAAAGTGCTTCCTTACCCAGTACACCGCACACAATGCCCTATTCCCCACATTAGCCACAGGGATACGGTGTACCTTTTCATTGTATTGAATGGTTTTAGATCTCCTCACGTGCATCATGAGACCCCATGGGTGGAAGGTTACGTCCCTCCTAACAAATGCACAATCTGAATCCGTCACGTGGCGTTTCCTTAACAAGGCCCTGAATGACAGTAACATCGCGGCCCGCACTGCGGTGTGCCCCAGGGAAGGTCGTAGCAAGTCAAAAACTTTTAGCAGCCCCGGGGGCAACATAGGGGCGGCCTGCCTCACGCCGTCACCTTTCAAGCGCCTAATACCTGTTAGACACTTCTTCACTTTGTGGCTGCGATAGTCAATGGGCGGACACTCTAAGTCCTTTAGGTGATTTGATAAGGCGCTCAGGTAGTTTCTGACTGAAGATGCACAGAGACGCCTAGCCAAGAACGTCATATACAGGCAAACTTGGTCATCACCACAAGGGTAGGGTTCTAGCCTGTCCTCGAACATTTCACAGAACTCCAAGTAAGCACAAACCTGGACCGACCTTGTTTTCTGTGTGGATGCTGCGTAATGAGCCCTCTCAAAAACCCGCCGTTCCCTACCGAGGGCCTCCCAGTCTGCAAGAACCAATTCAACAATCAAACAAGTGGTGGCAACACATTCTTTTGGCTACGTCTGCATCCCTGATCCTCACTATATTTTTGAAGGCAGACAGCCGGCTGAGGCCATCACAGATGATGTTATCTTTTGTGTTAATATAAACTGACATCACATTAAAATTCAACCTCACCGATTCCCAGAAAATCAGCCTAAGCCATTTCATGGTTGTTTTATTTTTACTCTTACCCGTGCGTAAGGCCGCGACCACCTGGGTGTTATCTGAGACAAACATAACGTTAGACCCCTTCCAACCTTCCGCCCATCGTCTCACCCCCACAAGGACCGGCCACATTTCTAACACATTTATATTATCACTTTGACAGCCCTCGGCCCTCGTCCCTCGCCCCGCATAAGTGATGGCCCAGTTCCAACCCTACTACCTGTTTGCCATCGAAGACTCCCGCCAGCCAGTCATCGCCGTGGAGCGCGCCGAAACCTGTGAGCGAAGCATCACTGTACACCGACACATAGTTAGAACTGGGTGGTATTATACCCGCTTTCCCATTAAAGATGGCCGCAAACTCAAGCCACCATTCGATGTCCCGACGAAAATCTTCGTTCAGTCTCACTTTATGATGGCTTTTCCTGACTGACGCTATTAAGTCATAAACTCGCCTAGAAAAGGTCCGACCGCCATGCACAATGAGCCAATATTCCGCCCAGGACCTCCAGCTCCCCCTTTGTGGCTTTTCGTCTACCAAGGAAGCCCGCCAGTTGCCCCTGCAGTCTCTCGAGTTTTTCCTTTGGGAGACGTAGTTCCAGCTTGACTGAGTCTATTTCTATCCCCAGAAATTTTGTTATCTGTTCAGCTGGGGTCAACTTCTTAAAGCTGATTGAGAAACCTAACCTTCTTAGTGTCGACATTAGAGTCCCCTGGGCTGCACAGCAGTCGCCCACTGTCCGTCCAAGCACACAAAAATCATCTAAGTAATTTATGCACTGGTCATAACCTTCCCTGCATAGGCAGCGCACTATCAGGTCACTTATCTTCGAGAAGACGAACGGGCTACTGCTCAGGCCCATACATAGCCTGTTATCCCTTAAGAAAACAATACCTTCGCCAAAATCCCACGTTAGCCCCTGTTTCTTACATGAGTCTGGGTGTGTGTTCACCGCACGATAAGCATTGCTGATGTCAACCGTCGCGAGGACGTCCCCCGCCTGCAATAATTCTGTCACGTCATCTACCGAGTTGTAGCTGAACTTAGTTCTACACGACCATGTGTGTTCGTTCACGCAGCTGTCCGCCGGGCTGGAGCAATCTACTATGGCCCTAAAATCGTTGTGCCCTTTCGGCACGCTACCCAAGGCATGCGTACAGACACACCGCTTCTCCACCACTGTTAACAAGCCTTTTTCTATTTCGTCTGTAATGCGGGCCGACATAATATCACACACTCCGGTGTTCGTAATCGAGGTGTAATTGGCACAATAATAATTGCTGTCACAGTCGTCATCCACCACCCTGAAGCCAAAACATGCACCCTGTAACAAATACTCCCAGTCTGGGTCTGCATCGCCCCTACACAGACATTCCGCGAACATACGGCAAGGGCGGAGCTGGGCTGGGACACCCTGTACCTCAAATATACAGTTACAATTGCCCTGTAAACAAGATGTAAATATATCAATAACCAGTTCGACAATACCCTCATCTTGCACGTCTATCACCCACAAGGTACAGAAGAGGCCCTCCATAGCCTCCCGAGCCTCGCCCGGCCCAACCACACGCAGCCAGTCTGCATTATTGCTACCCAAGCCCGGGTGCGCGCCTGCGACTGGGGCCCCCACGTGGTCCCTGCCCGCCACTGGCTTTCCCGCGGCGTTACCTAGGCGAACACGCGCCCCTACCCCACTCCACGTGGTCGCTGACGCAACCTCCCTGGGCTGCGGCCTGCGGCCGCTCGACCTGCTGCAGCTCGGCTCGCCCTGGGTCGCATCGGTGCTAACATTTTTATCAAACGACCCATTATGGATAACAGTTTCGAAACCCCCACCAACAATATCGGTATGGGGTTGCACAGAACATTCAATCAAGCAATTAGGGTTATAGGTGGCATCGTCTAGCATGCAACCAACAGCAACTTGGGGAGCATCTACCGCTACATCCAAGTTTTTAACATACGTGTCGGTAGTATTAAGCGAGTCAACATTTTTGGTAACAACAACCGAGCGTGCATTACAACAGTTCCCAACGGCGATTTGATTAGTGTCTTTGGCAGGTCGTGTGACGTAATAGCCACACGGTGAGTCGCTTCCCGACCCACTACTACACTTACATTGTTGAACATTTGGACACACGATATCACTTACGCAACCGTGGGCAGCGGGCGGCGCCCCTTCATAGCCCACAACCCGCTCCCCGCCGGGCAAGCCGTTAATGTCACCCGGCCTGGCAGAAGCACCGCCGGGCCCCCCGCTAGGCTCATGTGGCCCTAGCCCACACGTGTTTGCCTCTACTTGCTCGCACATGCATAACTCCCGCCTACACGCATGCGCCCCGGCCCCACCAAGGCGGAGTCAGTAGCGTTTATTCACACACGATTCGATCGAATGATCTTTGCTTTTGCACGCGAGACAGCGGCGTTCCCACTTACAGTCCTTGGCTGTGCAACCGTCTTTGTTGTAGTTAAAGGCGTAACACGCACCTTTGACCTTACTACTACGCTCCGAGCTCCTCTTAGCCCCCGTGCCCGTGCGTGCGGCTGCCACCTTCTTAGTATCTTTTAGCGCCTTAGCATTGTCCAGATTAAAGTGTAGGAGTGACAGCTCCTGATCACCTAGCTTAAAATGTTTGAGGCCTCTTTCCTTAACCTTCTCGCGTACTGCTTTATCATAGCCCCTGTAAGCATCGTCCGTATAGTTTGCCGTGGTGGCATGCATACAAAGATATGCTAAATGTCCCATGTAGCCACGGACGTGGTGCATCTCCATCCCGACTTTCTCCGCCTTTTTCATGCCCCACAGGAGCGCCGCGTACATAAGTTCTATAAAACTGACCTTCTTGATACTCTTTTCCCCTTTTACATAACGGTCAATGGCAAACTTACTGCGGCGCTTCCTGTGGTGGCGTGACCGGCTCCTCGATCTGCTCCTGCTGCTGCTTGAACTTGATGAAGAACTTGAGGAGGAAGAGCTGGAGCTCGGGTCACCGTGCCCAGCAGGTAGCGCCGCCCTAGCCCGCGGATTCCGTGCTTTACGTTCTTTGTCCCGGCCACGTGGTTTCACGACCGTGTCCTCCTCATCGGCCTCCTCCAATGCCGCTCTCAGCGCCATCTTACGCCGCTCGCATGCCTTTTGCTCGAGTCGTTCCCTCAACATTCGCTCCTCCTCGTCCTCGATGACTGCCAATTCCCGGTCGTATTTAGTAGCTTTCTTTTCCCTGCGAGCCCGCGTCCCGTCCACGCCGCTCGCTCCTGTCTGCTCCGACATCTCCGTGCGATCATCCTCCTCCATTTCGCTCTTCACAATTTTCTTTCCTGCAGGAAGTTTGGCCCTCTTACATTTGGCCCCCCTTGGTGCCTCATGTTCCTCGCCGCAGGCCGAGCATAATTCCTTGCTCATGTTCACGTATAGAAGCCACGTGTACCAGTGTGTCAGATAGCGGAACTGAGCAGCGGAGCAGCTGACACATCTTTACTGAGCAAAAATAGGAGGTGGAGTGGGCAGAAGGAGGGGGAGCAGGAGGCCACCTGGAGGGAAGGCGGGGAGTAGGGCTGCTTGGAGCAGCTAACCTGCCCTCCAGGCCGCACACCAACCACCAGCTCCACCTACCCAACACAGTAAACTTACAAGTTGTCCAGGAGTTGGGGGGAGAAGACAAGTAGAGAAGGATAATAGGATAATTACATTGCATGAATAATATACGCATAAGAGTTTATACATAACCAAATAGATTGAGAAAATGGTGTTGATACTGTCAGATGCAAATTTGATTATTATTTATATATTCTCACTCTACTATTCTCCTTTTTTTCTCTAGATCTGATGCGCTCAAGTACTTCCACTTGAGTCAAAGATGGAAATCGGTATCGATTGCTGCAATGAAAGATCGAGTGCGGCGACTGTCTCTGGCTCTGGGCAGTTTGGAGAGTGCATTGGAGGAAATGGAGGCAGCAGGCGCCCAACTTCAGTTATCAGCAGTAAGTTTGGCTAGTCATGCTGACCTCCATTTCCCGCAGAGTATCGCGATGCGGAAAATGCGCGCTGTTGTACAGCGCAACAATGCAGTAATGCGGCGAGTGTTAATTCCAAGCGATATGATTCTGGAAACAAAGGAGGATGGGAGGATAAACTTAATCAAAAAGAATAGATTTTGGTCTCCCTCTCCTTCTCCCTCTCCTATTCCAATCCTTTCTCCCTCTCCTTCCCCTAGTCTTATTCCTAATCTGTTACACCTTCCTACTCCCATTCCCACTGTAGCTTCTACTCCCTCTGTTTTGTCCATGCCTCCTCCTCCTCCTTCTCCTCCTACTCCCATTCCTCAAACCTCCTTCAATCCCATTCCCCTCTCCATCTCCAATCTCTCCCCCATCCCCTATCCCAAAGCCCTCTCCAAAACTATTCCTATTTCCATTCCCAACCACATCAATACTCCCTTTTCCATCTCCAATCCTATCTCAATTCTCTTTTCTAGTTATGATGAAGAGAACAACAGCTCCTTCCTTCCTCTGGAGATCTCCACCCCAAATCCTAGTGTAGATATAATGGCTAACAGTGATATTATCTCTGACACTGTCAATGTTAGTTGTGGTGTCACTGACATTAATAATAGTAATTTTCTCATGGAGTTCTCCCCACCTGCTCCACCTTCTCCACTAGCTAATGAAAGTCTGATTGATATGATTAATGAGTTTGTAGACAGTTCAAATTCAAATTCAAATTCACTCAGCTTTGAAACATTAGTCACAAATTTAAATCTACCTGAATCAGATAATCAAAATTATAATAATGAAAATGAAAATATATTATCAGATGAAGAAATTATGATGGTGAAGCCAGAAGATATTTCTTCTCCTCTGATTCTGACTCCTTCACAATTTTCCTCATCCCCTCTTTCTTTGAGAGATATTCTAGAGTCAGAGGATGAGGAGAACTCAAAGTTTAGGGAGTTACACACTCCTCCTCTTCATTTTACTTCTCCCATTTCAATAGCTATATTGCATAAACAAAATAGTCCTCTCTCTAGTAGCGACTCAGCTCTAGAGTGTGCTAGAAAGCTGGTGGAGAGAATGGATATGCAGCAACACCATCATCATCAGCATCAGCATCAACATCATCAGCAAGATCATCAACAAGATAAATATGCTGATGTTGTAGCAGATGTTGAAAATGGGGTTGAAGCTGTTGATGAAGTTGTTGTAGATGCTGCTACTGGTGATGATAATGTTAAAGTAACTGATGATGAGATTGTTGATGTTACTGCTACTGTTGATGATATTGATGATGATATTGTTGTTGCTGATATTGATGATGATATTGTTGTTGCTGATATTGATGATGATATTGTTGTTGCTGATATTGATGATGCTATTGATGATGATGATATATGTGGAGGGGGTAAAAAGCTAGTGCTTGAGGGAGAAGATGAGGAGGATTCAATATGGAAAACCCCTCATCTTATTTGAGCTTTTCAGAAAAAAACCCGAAAAGAACGTCGTCAAAAAAATGTATCTGCAATGAGAGATCTCGTTTCTTATATTCTTCCTCCTAAGAAAAGGGTTTATCAACCCCCAAAAACACAGGATGATGCTGTTATCATGAGCAATAGAGAGGGGGAGATGTCAGAGATTGCAGAACTGGAAGGGGAGTATTTCTCCCTTAAACAAAGGAGAAAAGTGAAATTATTCATTCCCCTTTAAACAAAAAGATCATTATCTCCACCTTCTTCTTCGTTGATGCGAAAGAAAGGGGTGAAAGTAAAACTTTCTTTTGAATGATGAAACAACAACTATTACATTTGAGTAGACTCATTTGAATTAGGAACTGTTTATGATGCTGAAGAATATGATGTTGATAACTAAGTGAGAATAAGTCAAAGTAGATAAAATGAAAAATGTTTTTGAAAATGCGTTAGTTGTTAGACGGATAGAGAGCTATAACCATTGATTTGATTTGAATGTATGAACTTGTATGAGAAGGTAGTGGTGGAAAAGATGATGATGGTGACATGTGGAAAGTTCTAACCGAATGCACTCCTCCCTCCAAAAAAAGAGAACTTTCATCAAGAGAGGGAGATTTCACTGTTTCCAACATGTGTAATGCGAATATTGAGGTGAGAGTTGATAATAGCGATGACAATTCAACTAATGAAAATTCAACTAATGAAAATAGTATTTTAACTATGTTAATGAGAACAAGAAAATGTTGGGGAGTGCTTCTTATGATGTGCATATTCATTATATCCTTATTTTTCACTGTACTCTTCCCAATGAAAGAAATGATTCAAAGTGAAATGTTGTCTAAAATGTTGAATAGAAGCCTTGAATATTATTATTCTATTCAACAACATCTTCATGTATAAAAATGTGGAATAAAAGTCATGAATATTATTATTAGTATTATCATGTTATTATTATTATTATTATCACTATTATTATATTCAACAGCATCATTTTATTAATATTATTATTATTTTTAAATGGAGAGCTATTGAGAGAGAGTATGGATATATATTCAGTCAATATGAAAATAAATGAACATAACAAAGAGAAGTTGTTCATTTGTTTTGTTTTGATTTTATTAAACAAAGATAGCGATTGATGGTATGAACATCTTTGATATATATATATATATATATAATATGCTAACAGTAAAAGAAGTAGTACTATTAGTAATTTAATTCCCCTTCCTTCTTCTTCCTCTTCCTCAGACAAGTTTAGCCTTAGTCATCAACTGTGATAACTGAAGCTCCATAGGCAATAGTGCAACTCGAGTGCAGATATCGCACTGATGGGGTTTGTGGGATGGATCATCACACTTTACCTCAGAATCTCCATGAGGAAAGAGGAATGAGTGGAGCTGTTCCTTCAGGAACTTGTTTAACTTTTCCAGTTGTGCGACATTCAAATAGAAGCCCTGCTTGCAGGGTGTTAGTGCCCTTTTCTCCACAGGCTTCAGCTTTTCTGAACTTAAAACAAACCATTTACGAAAGTCGATGCGGGAACTGTCGCGTTCAACCACACCAAAGACACCACGTCCAAAGTTAACATGGAAACCCCCAAAACGCCGGTCTGTTTGAGCTGTTTTGAGAGCCTGAAGCATGTCATCTATGCTCTCGAGCAGGATGGCGATGGCGTTTTCATCAAAGTCCATAAAATAGCGATTGCTGCTCGTCAGCAGAGTCCTTCCATCAGGATTAACTGTTTCTGCTGACGGCGTTGCACTTCCCTGGATGTCATACCGCTTGCTACTGACATCCCCAGCAAAGTCATCTAATCCAGACCGAGTCCATAGAGCGATCTTTATACCAAGGTTTGCTCCTGCTCCTCTAACACGCTCCACAAAAACTTGATTCCCCAGCGGTAGGTTGGCGGCATCAAAATGTGAAATATCAATTCCCGGGGGAATAACTAAGAATGAAGCGATCTTGCGACGCTTCTTGCACCTCAGCCAATTATCCCCCTCCTCCTCCTCCTCCTCATTCTTCTTCTTCTTCTTCAACTCAATTTTCCGACTCTTGAAGGTCTCAACTCCATCCTCAAGTATAGCGGGAGAGGGAGAGGGGGAGGGAACAATCATTGTTAACTCCCCCTCCTCTTCTTCCATCCCCTCACTATCTGAGGAGGAATACATACTCGTTCTCTTGAGATTGATAGCTCTCATTAGTTCAAGTGACATATCCACTGCTGGCGATGTGACTGATGATGATGGAATCGTTATCGGATTCGATATCGGACGCTTCAGAATGCCCTTCTGCATGAACATGGTGAAAGGTGAACTGATGAGAGTAGGCTGGAGCTCAGCAGGTTTTATATGCAGCGTCAAATTCGGTGATATGGAAATGAGGAGTATTCAAATCAAATGGGGTGGGAGTTCTTTTGGGTGGGAAGGGGTGGAGATGACTGGGTAGGTGGGAGGGGGAGGTGGAAGGGGGGAGAGACGGACTGGGGGAATGTCAACTCATTCTCATCAATCATCATACTCTTCCATCCAAAAAATGGCCACTTCCAATGCATTCCATATGAAAGTAGTCGCACCTGGTTAAAGGCAAATGAAATCTCCTTAAAAAATGAAACTTTATTTGGTAGTAAAATACAGGAAAAGTATCTATGTGCGTAGTTAAGGGCGCAAGAAATTAGATTATTATATTGAAAAATCTCTGTGAGTTGTGGAAAATATTCACCACTAGTTCTATCAAAAACTCCAATCCCGGTACAATGAACTATAATATGAATGCATGCTCTATTCACATCTAATTGATCTCCTGGGGGGGCGAGATTGAATATGTGAAGAAGAAGGAGAAGAAGAATGATATAAAATGATATAATCAATATCGTGATTCTTTATCAATTGTTCAAAATCCTGCAATGCGGTAAGCAGGGGAATGAGTTGTTTAGGTAGAGAATGAAATTTGTTTTCCTTCCAGACAGCAATGAAGTCCTGAATATGATATTCATTCAAAGGAATACAAATACTTTGTATATTCCTATATCTTGTTAAATCCTCCATCAATGTGTGTTCAGTGTCATGCAAAATAGAGTGCATAGCATCTCCTAATGAAGAAGGCATTATTATTATTATTACTATATTAACTATACTTATTAAAGTTAAAATGATATCAGAGAAAACAATCTAGTGTCGTTCGAATCAACAAGAACTCTGACTGGAATGGTGACGTCATCATTCCAGTCAAACAAAGGTTAAATCAGTCCAATCAAAAACAGATAACCATCCTGCAAGCGAAGTTCAACCAGAGATATTACGTCATCAATCCAGTCAAAAAAGGTCAAATGAGTTCAACCAAAAACATCTGTCCATCCAGCAAGCGAAGGTCAAATGAGTTCAATCAAAAATAGATGGCCGTCCTGCAAGGTAGAACAGTGACGTCATCATTCCAGTCAAAAAGGTCAAATGAGTTCAACCTAAAATCCTGCAAACATGCAATGGGTAGAACAGTGACGTCATCATTCCAGTCAAAAAGGTTAAATGAGTTCAACCTGAACAGTGACGTCATCATTCCAGTCAAAAAGGTCAAATGAGTTCAACCTAAAATCCTGCAAACATGCAATGGGTCATCTGAGGTCACTGATGCCCATTGTCCCGCGGATGCAAACATGCAATGGGTCATTTAAGGTAATTTTCCCGCGTCGGTTCTCTGACGCGGGACAATTACGTAATATGGACCCATATCAGTCCTCCTATTACTACTAGCCCTCGAGCGCTCGAACGCTCGAGCGCTCGAGCGTTCGAATGCTCGAGCGGTCGAACGCTCGAGCGGTCGAACGCTCGAGCGGTCGAACGCTCGAGCGGTCGAACGCTCGAGCGCTCGAACGCTCGAGCGCTCGAAAGCTCGAAGGCTCGAACGCTCGAGCGCTCGAAAGCTCGAAGGCTCGAACGCTCGAGCGCTCGAAAGCTCGAAGGCTCGAGCGCTCGAACGCTCGATCGCTCGAACGCCTGAGCGCTCGAACGCTCGAGTGCTTGAACGCTCGAACGCTCGAAGGCTCGAACGCTCGAGCGCTCGAACGCTCGAGCCATCGAACGCTCGAGCGCTCGAACGCTCGAGCGCTCGAACGCTCGAGCGCTTGAACGCTCGAGCGCTCGAACGCTCGAGCGCTCGAACGCTCGAGCGCTCGAACGCTCGAGCGCTCGAACGCTCGAAACGCGAGCGCTCGAACGCTCGAACGCTCGAGGCTCGAGCGCTCGAACGCTCGAGTTGCTGATCGAGTGCTCGAAGGCTCGAGCCCTCTAACGCTCGAGCGCTCGAACGCTCGAGCGCTCGAACACTCTAGCGCTCGAATGGTCGAGCGCTCGAACGCTCGAATGCACGAGCGCTCGAACGCTCGAGCGCTCGAACGCTCGAATGCAACGCTTGAGCGGTCGAACGTTCGAGCGCTCGAAGAGTTTGAGCGCTCGAACGCTCGAATGCAATGCTCGAGCACTCGAACGCTCGAACGCTCGAGCGCTCGAACGCTCGAGTGCTCGAACGCTCGAGCCCTCGAATGCTCGAGCCCTCAAGCTTAAGCTCAAGTGCTCGAACGCTCGAGCGCTCGAACGCTCGAGCGTTCGAACGCTCGAGCACTCGTACGCTCGAGCACTCATTGCTCGAATGCTCAAATGCTCGAGCGCTCGAACGCTCGAGCGCTTGAACACTCGAGCGCTCGAACGCTCGAGCGCTTGAACGCTCGAGCGCTCGAACGCTTGAGCGCTCGAGCGCTCGAACGCTCGAACGCTCGAACGCTCGAATGCTCGAACGCTTGACCCTACGCTCGAATGCTCGAGCGCTCGAACGCTCGAATGCTTGAGCGCTCGAATGCTCGAGCGCTCGAACGCTCGAGCGCTAGAATGCTCGAGCGCTCGAACGCTCGAGCGCTCGATTGCTCGAGCGCTCGAGTGTTCGAACGCTCGAGTGCTCCAACGCTCGAGCACTCCAACGCTCGAGCGCTCGAGTGCTCGAGCGCTTGGGGGTTTGATAGAGAAGGTGTTCCTTGCATGGTTGACTGTGGGGGATATGCTCAGGGTTAGATAGGGAAGGTGTTCCTTGCATGGTTGACTGTGGGGGATATGTTCAGGGTTAGATAGGGAAGGTGTTCCTTGCATGTTTGACTGTGGGGGATATGTTCAGGATTAGATAGGGAAAGAGTTCCTTGCATTGTTGACTGTGGTTGATATTTTCAGGGTTAGATATGGCAGGTGTTCCTTGCATTGTTGACTGTGGGGGATATGTTCAGGGTTAGATAGGGAAGGTGTTCCTTGCATGGTTGACTGTGGGGGATATGTTCAGGGTTAGATAGGGAAGGTGTTCCTTGTATGGTTGACTGTGGTTGAGATGTTCAGGGATAGATAGGGAAGGTCTTCCTTGCATTGTTGACTGTAGTTGATATGTTCAGGGTTAGATAAGGAAGGTGTTCCTTGCATGCTTGACTGTGGTTGATATGTTCAGTGTTAGATAGGGAAGGTGTTCCTTGCATTGTTGACTGTGAGGGATATGTTCAGGGTTAAATAGGGAAGGTGTTCCTTGAATGGTTGACTGTTGTGGACATGTTCAGGGTTAGATAGGGAAGGTGTTCCTTGCATTGTTGACTTTGGTGGATATGTTCAGGGTTAGATAGGGAAGGTGTTCCTTGCATGGTTGACTGTGGCAGATATTTTCAGGGTTAGACAGGGAAGGTGTTCCTTGCATGGTTGACTGTGGGGGATATTTTCAGGGTGAGATAGGCAAGGTGTTCCTTGCATTGTTGACTCTGGGGGATATGTTCAGGGTTAGATAGGGAAGGTGTTCCTTTCATTGGTGACTGTGGTTGATATGTTCAGGGTTAGATAGGCAAGGTGTTCCTTACATTGTTGACTGTGGTTGATATGTTCAGGGTTAGATAGGGAAGGTGTTCCTTGCATTGTTCACTCTGGTTAATATTTTCAGGGTTAGATAGGGAAGGTGCTCCTTGCATGGTTGACTGTGGGGGATATTTTCAAGGTTAGATAGGGAACGTGTTTCTTAAATACTTGACTGTGGGGGATATGTTCAGGGTTAGATATGGAAGGTGTTCCTTTTATTGTTGACTGTGGGGGATATGTTCAGGTTTAGATAGCGAAGGTGGTCCTTCCATTGTTGAATGTGGTTGATATTTTCAGGGTTAGATAGGGAAGGTGTTGCTTGCATTGTTGACTGTGGGGGATATGTTCAGGGTTAGATAGGGAAAGTGTTCCTTGCATGGTTGACTGTGGGGGATATGTTCAGGGTTAGATAGGGAAGGTATTCATTGCATTGTTGACTTTTTCAGGATATGTTCAGGGTTAGATAGGGATGGTTTTCCTTGCATGGTTGAATGTGGTTGATATGTTCAGGGTTAGAGAGCGAAGGTGTTCCTTGCATGTTTGACTGTGGGGGCTATGTTCAGGGTTAGATAGGGAAGGTGTTCCTTGCATGGTTGACTGTGGGAGATATGTTCAGGGTTAGATCGGAAAGGTGTTCCATGCATGGTTGACTATGGGGGATATTTTCAGGGTTAGATAGGGAAGGTGTTTCTTGCATTGTGGACTCTGGTTGATATTTTCAGGGTTAGATAGCGAAAGTGTTCCTTGTATTGTTGACTGTGGGGGATATGTTCAGGGTTAGATAGGGAAGTTTTACCTTGCATGGTTGACTGTGGTTGATATGTTCAGGGTTAGATAGGGAAGGTGTTCCTTGCATGGTTGACTCTGGTTGGATATTTTCAGGGTTAGATAGGGAAGGTGTTCCTTCCATGCTTGACTGTGGGGGATATGTTCAGGGTTAGATAGGGAATGTTTCCTTGCATGGTTGACTGTGGGGGATATGTTCCGTGTTAGATAGGGAAGATGTTCCTTGCATTGTTGACTCTGATTGATATTTTTAGGGTTAGATAGGGAAGGAGTTCCTTGCACGTTTGGCTGTGGTTGATATGTTCAGGGTTAGATAGTGAAGGTGTTCCTTGCATTGTTGACTGTGGTTGACATGTTTCGGGTTAGGCAGGTAAGGTGTTCCTTGCATGGTTGACTGTGGGTGATATTTTCAGGGTTCGATAGGGAAGGTGTTTCTTGCATTGTTGACTGTGGTTGATATGTTAAGGGTTGGATATGGAAGGCGTTCCTTACATTGTTGACTGTGGTTGATATGTTCAGGGTTAGATAGGGAAGGTGTTCCTTGCATGGTTGACTGTGGGGGATATTTTCAAGGTTAGATAGGGAAGGTGTTTCTTAAATGGTTGACTGTGGGAGATATGTTCAGGGTTAGAGAGGGAAGCTGTTCCTTGCAATGTTGACTGTGGGGTATATGTTCAGGTCTAGATAGGGAAGGTGTTCCTTCCATTGTTGAATGTGGTTGATATTTTCAGGGTTAGATAGGGAAGGTGTTGCTTGCATTGTTGACTGTGGGGGATATGTTCAGGGTTAGATAGGGAAGGTGTTCCTTGCATGGTTGACTGTGGGGGATATGTTCAGGGTTATATAGGGAAGGTGTTCCTTGCATTGTTGACTGTGGGGGATATGTTCAGGGTTAGATAGGGAAGGTGTTCCTTGCATGGTTGACTATGAGGGATATGTTCACGGTTAGATAGGGAAGGTGTTCCTTGCACTGTTGACTCTGGTTGATATGTTCAGGGTTAGATAGGGAAGGTGTTCCTTGCATGGTTGACTCTGGGGGATATGTTCAGGGTTAGATGGGGAAGGTGTTCCTTGCATGGGTGACTGTGGTTGATATGTTTAGGGTGAGATATGGAAGGTGTTCCTTGCATTGTTGACTGTGGGTGATATGTTCCGGGTTAGATAAGGAAGGTGTTCCTTGAATGGTTGACTGTGGGGGATATGTTCAGGGTTAGATAGGGAAGGTGTTCCTTGCATGGTTGACAGTGGGGGATATATCAGGGTTAGATAGGGAAGGTGTTCCTTGCATGGGTGACTGTGGGTGATATGTTCAGGGTTAGGTAGGGAAGGTGTTTCTTGCATTGTTGACTGTGGTTGATATGTTCCGGGTTAGATAGGGAAGGTGTTCCTTGCATGGTTGACTGTGGTTGATATTTTCAGGGTTAGATAGGGAAGGTGTTCCTTGCATTGTTGACTCTGGTTGATATTTTCAGGGTTAGATAGGGAAGGTGTTCCTTCCATGGTTGACTGTGGGGGATATGTTCAGGGTTAGATAGGGAAGGTGTTCCTTGCATGGTTGACTGTGGGGGATATGTTCCGGGTTAGATAGGGAAGATGTTCCTTGCATTGTTGACTCTGGTTGATATTTTCAGGGTTAGATAGGAAAGGAGTTCCTTGCATGCTTGACTGTGGTTGATATGTTCAGGGTTTGATAGGAAAGGTGTTCCTTGCATTGTTGCCTGTGGTTGACATGTTCCGGTGTAAACGTGCTGGCTGGTGGTGTGGGTGGTGTAAATAGGTCAAATGAAAGCACTACAGGTAATGAAGGAAAACAGGGTAAGAGTGAAAAGTAAGAGAGTGACACTCTTCAATTTATTGCTTATATAGGCTTATCAGAATCCAAGATGGCCGTGGTCACATGATTCAATTCATCAATCACAGTACAATGCAGTGGTCACATGACTGAATCCTCCAATTAGAATACAATGCAGTGGTCAATGATCATAACAATACCATGTGGGGGGGGAGGGGGCATGTGAGGTGACTCTTCCAAAGACTGTTCTTAGCCAGGCTTGGAAGTGACACTCCCTCTCAAAGACTATTTAATTACACAAATTCTATACCTAATGAACAATAGTTTACCAATTTCACACATCCTCCATATGCCTTTGGCTTTTTATATTTTAACTCTTATCATTATATAGACAGTTTGCAATTTATTATAGTAACTTCACCTCGGTTCACATGTATCAAATTGGACAATTTTACAACGTACTGCGCCCATCCACTTCTTACCACCTGCCCAGCACAGCGTAGAAAGAAGTGCACAGTACTACGTTGTCATCTTTAAATCTTTGATATCTTCTATCAACCTAAATAATAAATTGAGTCTGAAATAGTCGCGCTAATAGATAAAGTATATCTGACTTCGAGAGCAACAATTTTTTTTTCAAAAAACTTTTTTTAAATTTTTTTAAATTTGTTATGGTAATTACAAAAATATTATTTTTTTTTTTTTTATAATTTAAATTTTAACTATGTTTTAAGTCTTATTTTACCCCGCTGATAATTTATATGATGTCTTAAGAAGCATACGATTCATTTTCCATCATTTTTAGCTTATTCCGAGCATTTATTAGTTTTGTGACGGTTTAGAGGTCGTTCTGCAACGATTCTAAGGCACACTCCAGTCACTTAGCATCGATCTTACATTAGTGCTTAATCGGATTTGGTATCTGCTGTCAACCATTCAACATCGATGCGCTTTTACAAGGTTTTTTTGTTTCACCGAATGCTAAAACTCGTAGAAGACCTGGGACGTCGATGGTAGACGCGTGGTTGATCGACAGGTCTCCATAAGAATAACATTACGGAACTCAAGTCAATGAGAAAACAAGGCCTAAGCGGTTTGAATCGATGACCTAGTTTCAGGGACTATTTTCTTGCAAATTTAGACCAAAATCTTTGATTTCACCAATTTAAAGTCGTTTTATGTCGAAATAATGGCAAAAGATAAATCAATATGTCTTTTTGTAGCTCCTGTACAAGAATAAAGCATCAATTATCAGTATTAACAAATATAATCGTGTCAATAGAAATTCAACATATACGATAGCGTAACTTGGCGGCATAATGTAAACAAAGCAATGGCAGTGGTTCGTTTTGAACTTCAAAAACATAGTACTTATCTATATCATTAAATAATAATAGATTTACATGCTTTGGCTCAAGTTTAACGTATTAAATAGTAGTATTAGAATGTTCTGTATTTGTTGACGTCGATCTTCGATGTTAAGGCGTTTCTTCCACGAAAACGGCAACTTTCTATTGAATATAAGTCTCTGTGTTAGTTCTATGTGAACTCGTCCATCTTCGTTATTTAATATCACCAACACGATCCAGTCACTAGCAGCATATGCGTTAGTTCTAACTCAACTTTAGCATTGTCCATCGTGTTGCTGTAACGAAATCCTCGACTCAGTCACATATGCCAAAGTTCCTGCCGAACTCTGTTGCGAACATATTGACGATCAGCTTGTGGTACAGTTCTCCAGAACTGCTACGCGTTGATATTGCTGCGTACAACGTTCATCGAATGTCAATATTATTGTTGCAATTTATCGAAGAATAATGGAAGCACTGGTCAGCATATGCTTTAGTTCTCCTCGTTAACCTAGCATTTCCTTGTACTGTTGACGTGAAATCATTGACTCAATCACATATGCCAAAGTTCCTACCGAACTCTGTTGCGAACATAGTGACCATCAGTATATGCTGCAGCTCCTCGCACACTGAGCATAGTTGACTGTTCGTACTGATGTCAATGTTTCGGGTTTGGTGATCCTATAGTTCGTAGAAGGCAACGGATGACTTCTTTCTTCTTTTACATAGAAATCACTGATACAATATATCAATTTTATGTTTATATTCAATAAATCTTGAGTAATTTTAAATTTAAATTTAAATCTATAACCTCATAGATTATATTATATCATTTTGTAAATGAATATAGTTTTGTTATTTTGTAAATCATGATCATTAATATGTCCCTATAACATGAGTAATGTCAATAATATACATCTCCAGTACAAAGATCATTAATATGTCTCCTCAACATTAATAATGTCAATGAAATAACTCTTCAGTATAACAGATCATTAATATGTTTCCACAACATGAATAATGTTAATGATATAACTAGTATCAAAAGATCATCAATAGGTCCCTATAACAAATTAATGTCAATGATAGTTTTAGATAGTTAATAGTTAATAATATATGCAATGTTCAATCATATGTCAATGTCAATGGAACAAATTAACAGTGTAACACATGATAATGTTAATCAATTATGCTATGAATTTTCAATGAATATTTCATGCACATTCAACCTATCATATGTACATGATTTTTCAAAAGAACCTTTTGTGTAGACAACCTCTGCCTAGGATACTTACATCTGAAATACATCTCATGACAATTAATGTTAATGCAACTCATGAATTTCAATGAATACATATCCCTGCAATATATGATAACATTCAATCATACTCATGCACTCACTATAAATGAACCATTTATCAACCTCTGACTATGACATTTAATCAATTATGATAACATTTTACATTGTATTATTTAGCTTTAAATGAATTGCTATAACATCATATTTGTCAATGACTTTCAAATGAATAATATACGAACACATGCACACTGAACATCCATACACATTTTACAAATGAATAAATATCCCAGTTACCTTCTGTTCATTATATTTTCAAATAAGAATAACATTTAATGACAATGATATCAATAGTGCTTATGCATTGTTTTAATTAATTCAGACAACCTCTATCTTTGATATTTCATGACAATGATGATAATATTCATAGATTCTTGTTCATTTTTAATCGAAAATCGAAAATCCTTAGATTTTATTTTAGAAATTGTATTACGTGTTCATGAGAACATGTAATATTTGGTTTATTCCCACCCTCTGAACACACGTTCATTCCATCTCTATGGAATAACATCGGTTAGTGTCTGTAATGTAAAGGACGTCTGAACACAATGAGTTCTGTACTGTAACTAACTTTATTTAGAACGTTCTGTAGTGACCTCACTCTGTGCCACACTGGGGGTGTTCGGATAACAACACAACTGCTCTTGTATCATCCATATCATCAATAGTAAAACATTTTATGCAGTGTAATATAGTACAATGTCTATATATCTTTAGCAATATTTATTAATTAACAATAGTATGACATATTGCAAAAAGTGGCTTATGATCTCAAAAAAAATATATGTTAATTACTCTTCAGCCTTGCTGAGTTACAACATACTTCCTCAAGTTAAACAACATATTAAAAAATATATTCAACTCTTCAGTCCTATTGAATTCAAAATAACAAACGAACGTAAATGCAGCTATCTATAAAGTAATGGAGTTACAGAGTAATTAGTTCATGCCATTTTATATTAGTGAGAAAGTCATTCCCCAATAGTTCATTAATGTTGTCTTACTACCATCAGTTACTCCCATTTCGCTGTGTAGCCTGCTGAAAATCAATTACACTACCTCAAGCTAGATATGTGAAACATCATACTTCCTCAATGATAATCATAAGTTCAACTATGCCTAGTATTCCTCCAGATAATTCAATAAGTATATGATAAAAAATAATAATCAGATTTTCCAGACTAACAGTGTTAACTCATGTTATCCGAACCAATACTGATCATTTGTCAAAAATAAATGTTGAAGATCATATCAAAAAATTATATATATCAGTTTAACTCATAGCTAAGATTTGTCATCTTGCTCTTGTGAAGTTAACATAACATAGTTGTAAAAAAAAATTGTGAAATCCCTATCATTATTTTAGCTGACCTCCCAACGAACAGTCGCTTTTGTAAAAATAATTTAGTTCATTCAATACCCTAGGCATTACTGTTGCCTCACCAGGTATCATCTCCACTTGATAAGTAGCAGAAAGCAAATTATGTCTCGCTCAGCAAACAATAGGACAAAAAATAGGAAGAATCTTGCAGATCACTTTGACATAAATGAAAAAGATCTTCACGTCAGACATTACTTAAAATCTCCCGACGTTCAACTAATGTTTTTGCTTAGCGGAATATTTTTGAAAAGCTCAACATAGAATAGAACTTCTACAAAAGTATTTATACATTCGATCTCACAATTGAAATCAATCCAACGATCAGTCCTGTACATAGGTGAAAATCATTATTACTAACAGTTACTTCCCTTCATTGTATAGCAACTCAGTTACTCCAATTTCACTGAAGATTTATCAGCCTAGAACATATGGATCAGAAAGTAATCTAAATCAAATTGTAGTTTACAAGTATCAACTTTCTGTTTAGGTTTTTCATCCATATGAATTACAATCAAGAACATTATTTAGTTTTATTGTTAAACACATAATTACTTTTATAATATATATCAAATTATTAAGTAATCTGAACATATAGAATAAATTTCTTATTGAAAAATAAAAAATGTTTTAACAAGTTAATTTAAATGTCTTATTTCATAATGTTAAATCAACTTATCTGTATTGTAATACATATAACAATATAGAATAGATACCTTAGATGTCTTAAGTAAGTTAGTTTATGCTTCTAAGTATCTTAGTTATCGAGTTATGCATTTATTAGTACAAAAACATAAGACCTGAACCTTACCACAGTTCCAGTCAATGACGAAATGCTTCTGTGTAACCCCCGTCAACCACAACGACGATTAGCGACATTTTAAGACAAATCGATCATGTTAATCATGTTATGTCCAATTACGCTTCACGCGCCGGTGAATTATCTGTAACTACTGCTTCATACAAGTCAAAACAAATTAACCTTATCGCTTCACGCGTGTCGCCGTCGACACCCGATAAGAAATTGACTCCCGGCTCACCTCCGCCGGTTCTGATCGTCCTTACCGTATACTCGCGAAAAGTTTACGCTCGTCGAATAGAATTGCTCTATCGACCTTACGTAGCCGTCTTTTTTCATCAGTCGAGAGGTACAGGTTCGATAAATTACCTATATTTATGGAAAAATAGTTTTTTAGCCTGCGAGAATTTAATAGAATCAATACGGTAATGCAAGTCAATGTGCTATTTTAAGCGTTTTTAGATTTTTCACGGCCAAAGAATAATGATTTTTGTACTTAAGAAAAGTTAATACAAATCCAATGGTGTGTTCTAAATTGGATTAAATAACATCTTTGGTTATTTGCAATTTATCCGCTTTAATAATTTCCATTCTTACATATGCAAGATCTACTACCTCTTTCACAAACATAACATCTTCAAAGTCTTAGCGAAAGTGCTATAGTGTTAGTTTTTATGAACATAACATTTCAGTCGTTAGTGTGACGAAATTTAGTTCTTTTCAGTAGCTAAACAGTTTAAACTCAAAGTATTAAGTAACACCTGTTTTACGTCTCACCCCGTAATTTGTAGGCGTACTAAGTCTTAACTTAGATAAATAGAAAAGTCAATGGTAAATAAATGAAATTGTTATTTGTTAGTGAGACATTCAGTCACCACAGGTGTACTTTTTTCGCTCTATGTCCCGATAGAATAACAATACATTAGTACATGGCACCTTTTTTCCTTAAAGTATTCACTTCCTATGCTTACTCCACCAGAAATGCTCCGTAGCATTTGGTAAGCAATAAGTGTCAAATTCACTTTATTATGGAAATGCTACTACGGTGTCAATACCATTCACTGTATCTCTGTAATACCAGAGAATTTAGTAACTTAAATAGTGGCGTAACTTACGCTACAACCCGTTAATCTTGGCGCTAATTTAGTAAGGAACATAAATATTTCTTATGATTAGACCTCGAAAACCCTGTCGATTAGCTTTGGAGCTGTCGACTTGCGCTATTGTTAATATTTGCTTCGTATTAACGCAATGGTTAGGCCTGGCGCAATCGCTATTTATTAGTGGCGCAGCAACAAAGAAAGTTTTTGCCGAATGAGCCGAAGCACTCAGACGTCTGCGGATTCGCCGATCCTTCCGCAGTGTTCTTTGCTATGATTGGTCAATTCTTTTATCTGACGTCATACTACCAAATATTGGATTTACGCTCCGCGCTTGCTGTCGCGTAAGTGGACCAGTACCAATTTCTCTCGAATGTAATAATTTAGGTTTTATTTTTGTTTTATTCACTAATAATTCATTAGTGCGTCGATTTTGATCAGAAATAATCGGATCGAAAGGCAAAGGTTGTGAACTACCTTCGTTCAGTTCTAGTTAATCGTGGAGCAATATCATCCCACATGATTTTAGAGTCAACTAATTTAACTTTATCACGGTTAACAACTTTACGATCGTTATTAGGGCCTACCACAGTCACTACTGAACCCCGTGATCTAACGACTATGTAACCTGGATCGTATTTCCTCTCCAAAGGTCCAGCCTCATTTACAAATAAAACAACTTTATCACCAGGAGTTAGTTTTACTGCATTCGCCTTTTTCCTCAAACGAGCAACATTATAATTTCGACTTTCTTTTCGATTTTTAACAGCTTTAGCTAATGATATAGATAAATCATCTACACGATAGGCTAAGTTCGAATCAATCGTCCCCGTCGATCGATACAGTAAAGAACTATGCTTCGTACCTGGATGTCTACCATAGGTTAGAAAGAAAGGAGAATAGCCAGTGCTATCAGAAGGTACAGTACGATGCACATATATCACATTAGGCAAATAGGTTTCCCATAGATTAGCACGAGCATTAACCAACTTTCTTAGAATGCTTTTTATGGTTCTATGATATCTTTCCACCATACCATTTGACTGTGGATGATAAGGTGTTGTATGTCTTACCTCTACACCTAATTCTTTAAAATGATCCATAATCAATTTATTTTTAAATTCTAACCCATTGTCTGAAATAAACATACAAGGAATTGCATGGTGAGGAATATAATCATTAAATATATAATCATGAATTCCCTTCGATGATTTATCTGGCAATGTTTTATATTCAACCCAACCACTACAATGATCTATAATAGACAATAAATATCTATTACCACTAGTACTAACTGGATACGGACCAGAAAGATCCGCAGCAATCACAATACCAGGTGCACTAGGCAACGGCATCGATTGTGGATACGCATGTGTGCGCTTACTACAATTAACCACACAATTTGCACAATTGGTAATTACTCTATGGACATCTGAAGCTATACCAGGCCAACGAAAATGTTCCTGTAATCGTTTTAATGTTTTAGACAGCCATATGACCTACCTCAGTATGAGCTATCTTTATCA
This sequence comes from Branchipolynoe longqiensis, assembly GCA_030323885.1. Taxonomy (NCBI): domain Eukaryota; kingdom Metazoa; phylum Annelida; class Polychaeta; order Phyllodocida; family Polynoidae; genus Branchipolynoe; species Branchipolynoe longqiensis. The sequence continues at coordinate 1,305 of JASIRB010003079.1, read as the reverse complement.
GTTTGTTTGTTTGTTTGTTGTTGTTTTACGTCCTAGCAACATCTAAGGTCATATCAGGATTCCTGTATTTCTTTGGTAACACTAATCTAGGATACGTATCTTTCTTAGCAGGAGCTATCATTGAATAAAGAAGATTATCCATTAATAAATAATTCTTTTCCTCATTCTCACCTAACGTATACTCTCTCATCTTTTTCTGTTCATTAATTATATCATTATATGACAGTTCATAGTGTTCAAAAGGAATTACCTGTTCTGCGAACAGTGAATCAAAAGCAAACATTTCTACTGGTTCCTTTGCTTCAGTATTAGGTCTCAATCTAGACAACATATCAGCCCAGACATTACCTACACCTTTCCTATAAACAATTGGTGCTGAAAATTCTGCTAATAATACTGCCCAACGTTGTATACGTGTATTACGAATTTCTTTAGTGAAAAAACATTTCAATGGAGCATGATCTGTATAGATAGTAAATTCTGCACCATATAAGTAAGGTCTTAATTTTACTAGAGCATAAATAATAGCAAATGCTTCCTTCTCTATAGTAGGATAATTACGTTGAGCAGGAGAAAATCTAGTACTGATTAAATGCACTGGTCTGTCTATTCCATTTTCATCCTCCTGTACTAATACAGCACCTAAACTGTACTCAGAAGCATCTGTATACAGTTTATACGGTTTAAAAGGATCAGGAAATTTCAACAGTACACAATCTAATAATAGTGTCTTCAACTCATTCCATGCAATTTCACATTCCATAGTCCATTCAAAACTACTTTTATTACTAGTTAAATAAGTTATAGGAGCAACTACATCATCATAATTTGGAATTAATTGTCTGTAGTATCCTGCCGATCCTAATAATCGTCTTACTTCTTTTTTACTTGTCGGTGAAGCCATATCTCTTATTGCAGTTATTTTTTCAGGATCCGGTTTCAGCCCTGCTGAACATAACATAACCTAAGAGTTTTACTTCTTTTACACCAAATTCACATTTAGATTCTTTAATAGTCATATTGTTATTTTGCAAGATAGTCAATATAGTAGTTACATCTTTCTCATGACTCTCCTCATCTGGTGAATACATAATAATATCATCTAAATAAATTAGACAACATTTACCTAAATGTTCTGCAAAAATTACATTCATCATTCTTTGGAATACTGCAGGTGCATTAGTTAATCCAAATTGCATACGCTTAAATTGAAACAATTCCATGTGTGTATTTATAGCTGTTTTAGGTCTGCTATCCTCATCTACCATTACCTGCCAATACCCTGATTTAAGGTCAATGGTGGTA
>JASIRB010003831.1:0-14631 GCA_030323885.1 Branchipolynoe longqiensis | reverse complement strand
GGTTTCAACACTACTCATGGACGCCAACAAATATATTCCTGCTCATAACATGAAAATACCTGTGTGGAAAACATTCCTTTCGAACCCTAAAAACAAGGCAAACCTGCTCTCATACCTGTCATCTTCTTGGTCGCAGTCTGTATCCCTGCCAGATGGGTTTACCCTTATAATAGGAGTTAACACAGAGGGAATATGTGTGACCAACAGCGGCACCAATGTGATGGAGGAGCTGTGCTGCCAAACGCATGAGGAAGCCGGCATGAGAATCATCGCACATCTTGCTAGCAGCCAAGACAGGAGCATATTTGTTATCCACGCAACTGACACAGATATCATCATGCTTGCTATGTACCATTATCCTCGGCTTTCACACATTGTAAACCTATGGTTGGAAAAGAATGAAGTCTTCCTGCCCATTCATGACTTGGTTGTGGAATTGGTGAAAGTGGTGGGAAAAAATTAAATGGAACTAACAGCCACATTACTCACTTCGTATGTCATGTCCGGCTGTGACTCAGCGAGTTATCCATACAGAAGAGGAAAAAAAAGGGCAGCAATTGTAGCAATGCAGCATGTCGGTTCAAGGCCAGCATTGACAAATTTCGCTCATGACAATGTGTGCCTAGATGATACGTTGTACAAAGAAGCACGTGATTTCTTATGTGATTTGTATGGAAGGGCAGGATATTCATCTTTAGATAGGTTACGAGCCCATTTATTTGCGTCAAGCAAACGGGACCTCCGCTCTCTACCTCCCACTGAAGATGCATTTCATTTCCACATTCTCAGGAGTCTTTGCAACATTAGCCTCTACAATAATGGAAAGGCAATCTCACTACTTTGTGAGGCAAACTAATCGCTTGGTACACATATAGAAAACATCTTTACCTAAACTGTGATCATGACACACATTGTAATGGAGGAGCTGTGAACACCTAAGCAATCCAACTCTTCTCCCACCTGAACAGTACGGCAGATATATGGACAAAGGAAGATTAGTTCCTGTCATGAAGAGCAAGCCAAACAAACCTGCAGTGGCAAAACTGACGTACTGCAAGTGCAGGAAGGGCTGTTTAAGGAACTGTTCGTGTGCAAAGGCCGGATCGGCATGCATTATTGCATGCACCTGCAATGGGGACCCAAACAAATGTGGGCAACTGACTGAAGACAACGAAAGTGATCAGGACTAGGTAACCAAGAACAAAGTATATTTTCTACTAGGTGTAGTTATAATCGGAACATTATATGGTATTGTTAGAATGATGAACTTGAGATGACAACATACTGCCTATTAAGTTTTTTTTTCTTAGCTCCAGATAGTTCAGACGTTTTCTACTGATAGTTTCACAAATAATAACAAAAAGCTATTGGATAATGAGAGTTATGTAGTGGTCTGCACTGACCTCTCAGGCAAGTAACCACATAGACAGGTAGGCGTGGGGAGTGTATTGATATCAGGGAGCCTAGGTGGTGTAATGGTTAGCACACTGGCCCGGAATGCAAAGAGATGTGGGTTCGAGTCCCGCTCTAGGCGCAATATTTCCCATTTTCATCACCCCCACGACACTGGTTGCCGTGATCAGGATCCTGTACAAGCTTTGCGCTGTATGGTTGTTGAACCTACCCTGTGTATGTATGTAAGTGCATTGCCTGTATGTATGTAATTGTAAGCATTACAAGACTTACAATTCCAGGGGGACGAGTGTAGTGGTCTGCACTGACCTCTCAGGCAAGTAACCACATAGACAGGTAGGCGTGGGGAGGATTGATATCAGGGAGCCTAGGTGGTGTAATGGTTAGCACACTGGCCCGGAATGCAAAGAGATGTGGGTTCGAGTCCCGCTCTAGGCACAATATTTCCCATTTTCATCACCCCCACGACAGTTATATCAATAAAATGTACGAAGGAAAATTCACTGAATTTGGCTTTTTTCTGAAATATCGCTTAGTAAAAGATGTACAGGGGGCCATTAGTTCTTTGCCAATCCTCACATCCCTTTTCTAAAATCATCAGGGGGATCTAAGGAGTTGACTGAAACAGTATTTTAGTGAAAAAACTTATGATACGGTATATTAATAGGCACTTCTTTGATGGAAGTCCCAGATTTTGGGCATGCCACAACCTTCATGACCTTTCGACCTCTAGTGACCTTGAGGTTCATCCAATCAGAATCTACTCTGCTTATTGTTTTAGCCTACATCCATACCAAAAGACTGAGTGGTAATTTGTTGCAGTAGAGTCTTGCGTTGTGATGATATACTAGATTTAGTTTCCCCTACCCCGGAATTAGGCGGCTGGTATCGTCACACCCTATCGTAAAAAAACGGCGTCTACTGAATTTGCGCAATACATTCAAAGTTCCAAATTCACTTTTCAGATGTCCAAGACCCCTATAGACATAATCCAATTGGCAAAAATTGTATAGCAGGGGTGTCAAATCAAAATTATTTTTCTGGTTGTGGATCCCAGACTAATAGGGCGAGAAGCTTGTTGCATCTCTCCTGTCAGTCTTGTCAATCACATTCACGGGACTACATTGACATTTCACGAAATGCAAAACACCACCTATGTGCGCACTAATAAGTCGCCGTAAGTCTTGATATATCCTTAGATGTGGCTAGAATCTAAAACCCCAATCAGTCAATCAATCCTCAGAATACAATAATAAAACTACCGATAAAAGCAACAACAATGCAAGGACCCCAACAACAACTCTACTACCAGCAATAAAAACGCCAATACCAGCAATATCATGACCAACAACAAAACAAAAGCTGTATTAACAATACCAGCAACAATACTCGCAACAAAAGCAACAACAACAATCCCAGCAACAATAATCCCAACAATAGCAACAAGAACAATAACAGCAAGCCATCCATAACAACAGCAACAACTCAAATAATAATAACAACAATGCAACAACAATAACCCAAACAAATCTAACATCAAACCAGCACGAATAACAACACCAAATACACCAACACTACAACAACACCAGGAACACCACCACACCAACAACACCAACAACGCCAGCACCAAAGTCAGAAGACTCCACCAGGCAGCCCCGGCCTGCGCCCTTACATACACCAGCCGACATTGCCGACGCCCAGTCGTGAGTGGCGGTGCGGGTCGGCAGGCATTGCCCAAGAGTGATTACAAATGCAGCTATATTTAATACTACTGTGGCGCCCCTGGGGGGGATTGTCTCGCGTTGTGGGGGTCATGGCGGGAGGGGGAAAGGAGGAAGCGGGTATGGATCTGATCAGGACGGGCTGTGATAGGCGGCTCCCGGCCAGAGGCGGATAGATGGGAGCGGATTCACACACACACATACCCCTAGTACACACTCACAACCACACTCACATATAGACGCACACACACATGCAGACACTCACACATACACACACATACCCCCAGTACACACTCACATATTCACACACACACCCCTAGTACACACTCACAACCACACTCACATATACACGCACATACACACATGCAGACACTCACACATACACACACATACCCCTAGTACACACTCACAACCACACTCACATATTCACGCACACACCTAGTACACACTCACAACCACACTCACATATACACGCACATACACACATGCAGACACTCACACATACACACACATACCCCCAGTACACACTCACAATAACACTCACATATTCACGCACAACTAGTACACACTCACAACCACACGCACATACACACATGCAGACACTCACACATACACACACATACCCCCAGTACACACTCACAACCACACTCACATATTCACGCACACACACCTAGTACACACTCACAACCACACTCACATATTCACGCACACACACCTAGTACACACTCACAACCACACTCACATATTCACGCACACACACCTAGTACACACACCTAGTACACACTCACAACCACACTCACATATTCACGCACACACTCACACCTGCAGACACTCACACATACACACACATCAAACCACAACCACACTCACACAATCATACACTCAGTCACACATCTACACACATACACACACTCAGTCGGGGAGGGAGGCAGGTGGAACGGGGCGGGGGGACGGGGGCGGAGGCAGTGCGGAGAGAGTGTGTGTGTGTGTGTGTGGTGGTGGTGGTGGTGGTGGTGGTGGTGGTGGTGGTGGTGGTGGTGGTGGTGGTGGTGAGGAGCGGGTGGTGGTGGTGGTGGTGGTGGTGTGGTGGTGCATGGTGGTGGGTGTGGTGTGGTGGTGGTGGTGGGGGTTGGTGGTGGTGGTGGTGGTGGTGGTCTGGTGGTGGATGGGGTGGTAAGTGGGGGGGGGGGGGGGGGGGGGGGGCCAGAGCGGGGAAAGGGAAGGGGGAGGGAGCGAAGAAGGGGGAGAAGGAAGGAGCAGGGATGGGGAACAGGGAAGCATGGGGAATGGGGGTGGGTGGTTGTGAAGAGGAAAGCCGGGGTTTCAGGGAGGGTGGGAAGCAGAGGGCGCTATCTGTTATGTGCACGCAGGCACAAGTCGGGCGGGTTTCAACGGCGGCTCATGATAGGGTGTGTAAAGGGGGGGTGCGGAGGGGCCGGGGGGCGGAGGGGGTTGCTCAGACATAACAATTAGATTAAAACGTCCAGATCTGGAAGTTGCGAAGGGAGCCGGGCTGGGAGCCGGGCGGGGAGCCGGGCGGGGAGCCGGGCGACCGGGAAGCCGGGCGGGGAGCGGGCGGGAAGCCGGCCGGGGAGCCGGGCGAGGAGCCCGGGCGCGGGAGCCGGGCTGCCGAGCCGGGCGGGGAGGAACCGGGCAGGGAACGCGGGCGGGGGTGGACGTGCGGGGGGAGCCGTGCGGGGATCCGGGCGGAGGAGCCGGGCGGGGAGCCGCGCGGGGGAGCCGCGGAGAGCCGGGCGGCGGTAGCCGGGCGGGGAAGCCGGGCGGGGAAGCGGATGCCGGGCGAGCCGGTCGGGGAGCCGGGCGGGGAAAGCACACAACGGGCGGACCACCCAACCGGGGAGCCGGGCAGGGAGCCGGGCGGGGAGCCGGGCGGGGAGCCGGGCGGGGAGGCGGGCGGTGCTCAACTAGACGCGGTTTGTGCGGCTCAGTATCTCAGTCGGCCCGCGAGCTGAGTCACTGGTACTCAGTGGGGGGGGGGGGGGGGGGGGGGGGTGAATTGGTGTGTGGGTGTGGTTAGGAGTGGTGATGTGTTGGTGCAGGGTGTCGTGGTGTGCGTTGTGTGTTGATTGGTGTGTCTTATGTGGTGAGGTGTGGTGAGGTCAAACAGAGGCAGACAAGCTGGGTCAGGTCAAAAGGAAGCAGACAAGCTGAGTGAGGTCAATCGGAGGCAGACAAGCTTGTTGGTGTGGTGTGTGTTGTGTGGTAAGGTGTGGTGATTGGGGTGTTGTGTGGTGAGGTGTGGTGATTTGGTGGTGTAGGGTGTTGTGGTGTGTTGTGTGGTGAGATGTGGTGATTGGTGTGTGTTATGTGGTGAGGTGTGGTGATTGGTGTGTGGTGTGTGGTGAGGTGTGGTGAGGTGTGGTGAGGTGTGGTGATTTATTGGTGTTGGGTGGCATGCTGTGTGGTGTGTGGTGATTGGTGTGTGTTGTGTGGTGAGGCGTGGTGAGGTGCAGTGATTTGTTGGTGTAGGGTGTGGTGGTGTGTGGTGTGTGGTGAGGTGTGGTAATTGGCATGCGTTGTATTATGAGGTGTGGTGATTGGTGGGTGTTGTGTGGTGAGGTGTGGTGAGATGTGGTGAGGTGTGGTGATTTGTTGGTGTAGGGTGTGGTGGTGTGTGGTGTGTGGTGTGTGGTGTGTGGTGAGGTGTGGTGATTGGTATGCGTTGTGTGGTGATTGGTGGGTGTTGTGTGGTCAGGTGTGGTGAAGTGTGGTAATTTGTTGGTGTTCGGTTCATGGTGTGTGTTGTGTGGTGATTACTACAGATTACTGTGTGTTGTGTGGTTAGGTGTGGTGAGGTGTGGTGATGTGTTGGTGTCGGGTGGAGTGTAGCAGGCCGATGTCATGGACTGTGTCGTATCGCAATTTTGTATAACGCTGTACTACCTCGTGACGTCACAAATCGGAACGTACAGCGTCCTCTCGCATCACAGTCCGACCCGACACAATACGACGCAGTATGTCGTGTCGCAGTACGTCATATCGCATCGCATTGTCTCACTGCATCGCCGCAGGTCACGTCGTCACACATCGCGCAGTGTCGTTTCGTCACGCGTCGCGCCGTCTCATGACGTAATGCATCGCGCCGTCTCATGACGTCACGCCGTGCGGTGCTTGTCACATTCGGTGCTTAATGACATAGTGAAGCCCGACGCCGCTTCACAATAAAGCCACATCCGGCGCGACACGCCCTTATCATGCACATAGCTAATGGCCAACCTCTCAATTATCGCCGGCGCCCATCACCGCTAGGCGGCGCTGCGGGCGGCGCGTCACACCTCAATGCCGCCGCCAGATAAGCGGGCGGCGCTAAACATGCGCGCGCACCCTGGGCGGCCGGCGCGGCGCGATAACATCCGGCACGTCGCTGAGTCCGCGCCGGTCACTCAGTGGCGGCCCCTAGCGGGTGCGAGGGGGTTTGGTGGAGGGGGGCACGTCCATGATGGAGATGGGCGATTACGCGCATGTCTGCGACCTGGACGCCAGCTTAAATAGAATAACTTAATAAAGATGCGCTGTCCGCCCGACAGGCGGCGCTGCTGAAGGGCTGCAGATTGGCGCATGCGCACTGACAGCTCTATTATCCCACCAGGGGGAGGTACACTGACAGCTCTATTCTCCCAACCAGATGGAGACACACTGACAGCTCTATTCTCCCACCAGGGGGCGACACAGTGCCAGCTCTATTCTCCCACCAGAGTGAACACATAGTGACAACTCTATTCTTCCTACCAGGGGGAGACACAGTGTCAGCTCTATTCTCCCACCAGGGGATGCCACAGTGACAGTTTTATTACCCCACCAGGGGGCGACACTGTGACTGCTCTATTCTCCAACCAAAGGGTGGCAGAGTGACAGCTCTATTCACCCACCAGGGGGCAACACCATAACTGCTCTATTCTCCAACCAAAGGGTGGCACAGTGACAGCTCTATTCTCCCACCACGATGTGACAGTCGCCGCCTTATTCTTCCCACCAGGGGGAGACCCAGTGACAATGATATTCTGGCCACCAGGGAGGGACACCGTAGCAACTCCTCATGCCACAAGGTGGCAGTACGGTGGGCCACCACATTGCGACATAACATGACGTTCGCATATTTATAAATAAACCTGCTTTCACGCATCACTAACCAGCGGCTCGTCCTGATATGACCCCAGATGTTGCTAGGATGTAAAACTCCAACAACCACCCAGCCTAAGAAGCGGTCCCTTATATTCCCCATGAGGCGCTTGTAATTGAGCTGAGTTTTTCGTTCGCGTTGACTTAGATGAGGCTTGGCGGTGTGTCAGTCATGCGTGTCGGCCCTCATGCCGCCATCTTTGTTGCGCGACCACCGTGAACGACAGGCCGCCAACTGTTGCGCCCGTTAATCTCCCCGTCCGCCGCTCACCGCGCCGCTTCCCGCAGCGACAACCGGAAATGGGGGTCTTGACGGCGGGTATCGGGAAGGGACGGGGGCGTGCATCCTGCCAATAAGCGCGGCGTGCAGATCGTTCAGCGCCGAGACAGCGAAAGGGCATTGAGTTTTGGGTAAATGGCTATTGCTCAGAAAGTTGAACATGGCTTAGCTGGCTGCCTGAGAAGTTGGAGCTGGTTGCTGAGCTGGCTACTGAGTTGGTTGTTATGCTAATTACTGAGCTGGTTGATAAGTTTTCTTTGCTGAACTGGTTACTGCCCTGCTTGCCGGTTGTTTTGTGGGTTGAGCATTGAGGTTGTGCTGGATTAGTGACTTGCTAAGTTAGTTGCTGAGCTGGTTGATAAGTGGATTACTGAACTGGTTGCTGAACTGATTCCTGAGATATTGTATGAGTTGGACGCTGAGCTGAATGGTGAATTGGTTGCTAAGCTAATTGCTTAGCGCATTGTGGTGTTGCTTGCTGAACTGGTTACTGAACTGTTCTCTGAACTGGTTACTGAACTGCTCCTTGAACTGGTTACTGAACTGTTATCTGAACTGGTTACTGAACAGCTTTCTGAACTGGGTACTGAACAGCTTGCTGAACTGGTTACTGAACTGCTCTCTGAACTGGTTACTGAACTGCTCTCTGAACTGGTTACTGAACTGCTCTCTGAACTGGTCACTGAACTGCTCTCTGAACTGGTTACTGAACTGCTCTCTGAACTGGTCACTGAACTGCTCTCTGAACTGGTTACTGAACAGCTTGCTGAACTGGTTACTGAACAGCTTCCTGAACTATTTATTAAACTGTGTTCGCTGAGCTGGTTACTGAACTGGTTAGTAAACTGGTTAATGAACTGGTTGATGAGCTTATTGCTGAGCTGGTTGCTAAGCTAATTTCTTAGCCCGTTGTGTTGTTGATTGCTGAACTGCTTTCTGCACTGGTTACTGAACTGGTTCCTGAACTAGTTATTGAACTGTGTTCGCTGAGCTGGTTACTGACCTGATTACTGAACTAGTTACTAAACTGGTTACTCACCTGCATGATGAGCTTTTTGGGATGCTGGTTACTGAGACCTGGGACAACCCTCAGTAGACTACCCTCTGAATAAGAAAGGAATCAATTAAAGTAGAAATATTAGGAAAAGTTAGTTACATCAAAAATGCAATATGCTATATAAGTTAAGGCCATGAATATGTCAGGGCACTAGCTGCTCTTTTAAGTGCGATTTTTATATTTGACAATAGTCTTAGGAATGTGTGCATTAACATATGACAACCCTTTGTTTTAATGTTTATTCAATCTTACAATTTGCATTACATCTTACAAATGTCCAATAACTTCACTGAATAAGTCTTTTATCAATGCCGAATATGGAAAATAAATTGTGTAACATAAATCTACGGTCAAACTTCGTGGCAGCGGAATTTGAGCCCCAACCCAAAGTAGATCTGAATCTGTCAACGTGTGACGAGCGTATTGGAACTGTCATTAGAACACAAACAAGTATCGCATAAGTTACTGTCGATGTGACATCATTCTAACAGCCCTGTCACACTATGACGTACCTTGCGGCGTGCCGCCAACACGCAAAATCACGTCAAACTTTTCGGCGTCAGCACAACATATTGGTAGCGTGTGGCAGACGTTGTAGCAAAAAAACAAAGACTGTTGGGGCACCGTACCGATATGACCTTAGATGTTGCTAGGATGTAAAACAACAAAGTAACAGTTTGGCGCAATGTGTGGGAACGACCCTCACGTGCGCGCGGCGTCTGTCTAGCATTCGCATAACGTTATTCCAGCGATGTTGACGTGCTTCTGACGTCGCCATAATATTGGCACCCACGCATTGTCGCATGTTGTCGCACATCGAAAATTTTGTGCAAGCACAAAACTTCGCCGTTACCCTGATGCGCATCGCCAACCATCGCCGTCCATCAATGATTACCAACGTGTGCCTAATGCATGCATTACGCTTCCAGACGTCTCCCGATGTTTCGCCAAAAAGTGACACATGTCGACGCGTGTTGGAAAGAAACGTCGTAATGTGATGGCACCATGAGGGGCCATCTTTAGTTGTCAACAATTTAACAGTCGTACGAAGCGTGCAACAAGTGGTGGGGGTTGTCAGTAAAGCATGAGTTTTATCGTTTACTAAAATGATAGTTGTAGTGTACTACACTACCCAGGCTCCCTGATTCAATCACCCTATCCATCCCTATCTGTCTATGTGGTTCCTTGCCTGAGAGGTGAGTGTAGTGTACTATACTACCCAGGCTCCCTGATTCAATCATCCTATCCATCCCTATCTGTCTATGTGGTTCCTTGTCTGAGAGGTCAGTGTAGTGTACTACACTACCCAGGCTCCCTGATTCAATCATCCTATCCATCCCTATCTGTCTATGTGGTTCCTTGTCTGAGAGGTCAGTGTAGCCTACTACACTACCCAGGCTCCCTGATTCAATCACCCTATCCACACTTACCTGTATGATTCGTTCGGGATGAAAGTGCACATCTTATCCGGTATGAGCAGGGTAAATAGATTCATCAGTAAAAAGCTATAAAAGTTCTCAAATATAGCGCTCACACCGAGCTAAGTGGCACCACGTTCACGATGGAGGCTGCTGTAGACAATAGTTGTGGGTGAACTTCGTTGACAACCGGAAGTTGAAGTGGATCCCCGGAGACTCATTAACCATTCTCACACAGGAAGTTGGGGTAATTACAATGGAGTGGTTCCGCTTTAGATTAGCATCAGTGCAGTATAGTAGTTTCAGAACATGTTTGTCCCAATGTGCAATCTGACACTAATGGGGCTGTCACATTACGACGCTTCTCGCCGGCGTGCCGCCAATGCGCAAAATAAGTTGTATGCATCGAGACACGTCCAACTTTTCAGCGGCGGCGCAACGTGTTGGTAGCGTGCGGCCAACATGTATCGATGCATTGGGAAAAAAACCTAAAAGAGGTTGGCGCGCCATCCTGATATCACCTTAGTTGTAGCTAGGACCTAAAACAACAAAGCAACAGTTTGGCGCACCATGTGGGAACGACCCTCACATGCGCGCATCGACTACCTAGCATTCAATCAATCAATCAATAGTTCCGTCCTCTAGTCGAGGGTTGGATGCAATGGTTCTCCACTTGTCCCGATGGTGTGCTGTTCTGATAGACTGTGAATAATTCAAGCCTGTCCACTGTGAAATATTTGTAAACCATGATGTTCTTGGTCTCCCTCTCCCTCTGCTGCCATTCACCTTCCCCACCTAGCCTTCGCATAACGTTATTCCAGCGATCTCGACGTCCCCCTAACGTGCCCATAACGTCCGCACCCACACGTTGGCACACGTTGGCACACGTTGAAAGTTTTGTGCAAGCACAAAACTTTTGACGTGCCCCGCCGACTGTCGCTGTCCATCAACGTCTACCAACGCGTGCCAACGAACGCCTAACACGCACCTAACGCTTCGTGACATGTGTCAATGTTCCGCCCGAAAATCACATATGTCGACGCGCGTTGGAGAGAAGCATCGTAATGTGACAGCACCATCACAGGCCGGGCGTATGGCAGCGTGTTATCACAATCACACGATTACTGAAACACGAGTGTGATGTGTACTTAATAAAAACATGGCGGGACGATTCAGCCAGTCCACCCCATCACTGCCCCACACGTCATAATTAACACGTCAATCACATAATTCTAAAAAGAGGCATTTCCTAATTGCCCGTCTGCATGTTAAATCTGACAGGACCTTTTTTTGGGTGGGGTTGTGGGGGGAGTCGGGTTGGGGGAGACGAAGGCTGGTGAGGTGCGCGGAGAGGACAGGGTGTAAAATATTCCGACTTTTTAGGCCTGGTTCATAAATAAATAATAGTTTAAATAAATTCTAAAATATCTCCTTTTCATAAAACTCATATGTGAAGCATTAAGAAAACTGTTTTAATCATATTTAAATCATCCAGTTATTTCTATAGAGTCATTATAATAATATTCCAATTGTATAAGTACCACTATAAACCCTCTCTAATAATACCTAATTCATTCTATCATGTTGGTAAATACATATGCATAATATTCAAACCAAGTTGCGAAACCATGGTAGATTATGTATATTAAGTGAAGTGATAATTAATATCAGATTGTTCTAAGGTTCTACATCAAATATACCCACTGGAGATAAGAACTCTGGAAAATTATTACTGTATTGGTATGTTTACATGTATTACTGAATTGAAGTCTGTTGGTATTATATATTGTATGAAAGGAGGTAAATGCTGAAACTAAGGCCAGCAAATACAGTTGCTGCAAACTGTGGTTTCTTCATCCAGACAAATAGTCTGTGAAGAATACCACAGAATAGGTATAATAATTAAGTCAAGAATTAAGTTATGTGTGCCTGTTATGGTATGATTTACAGAGGCCAGTATCTGAGGGAGTGTCAGCACACAGGTGACAATGCATGAGGGCTGTGGCTGTGTGTGTGAGTGTTTGCAGGACCTGCCAAAGCCAGGTGTCAGGCTGGTGGTGGTGGGTGGTGGGAGGTCGTGTGTGTGTGTATGCGTGTGTCTGTGAGTGGTGAGCCCTCCCTACCCCACCTGGTGGCAGTTTGCTGAACTAAAGATGACAAAATATGTAATTCTCAAAGTAAGGCTTGTAGAAACTCCTACTATTTTGGAGTTGTCCCAATCTAAGGGACTGGTGACCACTGGTGTTATGTAAAGATAAATAGGGTTGATAATCCCAGAGAAGTGCAATTGGTGAATCTGATGGAAAAATATGTATCTGACTTGGGATGGGTGGGTTGTCCCCCCCCCCTTACCTAGATGGGGGGTAGGGGGCTGGTGGGAGTGGTGGGGGTCCACCCACTCCCACCCTGCCTCCCCCCACCACTGACTGGAGGAGTTCAACAAATGAAAGACCATGTTACTGTCTCTGACTGAGGAGACTCCCAGCAACTGTGTACCTGTATTTTGAATGTGTTCCATCTGAATAAAAGAGCTGGGCAGGGGGTGTGGCAGCCAGATGACCTGGAGACAGCACAGCAGGAAGAGCCAGCCACCCCTCCCTACTAGACTTTACCACATTTAATTTCTGTTGGGTTGATATTTCTTGGAACTGATATAGTAAGCAGATACAGTAAGCAGATCATCGCTTGAGTAATATCATACATTAGTGCTTTCGGCCTCCACACACAGAAGTTAGGGTTCTATTTCCAATAAAGATTCTAGTGTGTAAAATGACGCTAGTTAACAAGGGGACAGGGGACAGGGGGCAGGGGGTGTGAGACAGGGGACAGGGCGCAAGGGACAGGGTTCAGGGGACACGGGGCAGGGTTCAGGGGACACGGGACACGGGGCAGGGGACAGAAGACACGGGACACGAGACACGGGACACGGGAGAGGGGACAGGGCTCAGGGGACAGGGGGCACGGTCAACGGGACAGGGGACAGGGGATAGGGAGCAGGGGACAGGGACACGGGACACGGGACACGGGACCACCCACGGGGGGCACGGTTCACAGGGCAGGGGGACAGTGGGCAGGGGACAGGGGGCAGGGGACAGCGTACAAGCGGTAGGTTCAGGGATAGGGGACAGGGGACAGGGACAGCAGAAAGGGGGCAGGCGGTGGGAGACATGGGAGAGGGGTAGGGGACAGGGGACTGGGGACAGAAGCGCAGGGGACTGGGGGATAGGGAAACAGGGGAAATGCGACAGATTTAAGGGGACAGAGACAGGGGCAGGGGACAGGGCCAGGGAACAGGGGGACGGTATCACGGGATAGGGACAGGGGCAGGGGAACATGGAACGCAGAGCAGGGGCAGGGTGCAGGGGAGAGGGTGCAGGGGAAAAGGGAATGGGCAGGGAAAAGGAATGGGGCATGCCTCAGGGGCAAGGGACAGGAGGACAGGGGCAAGGGGGCAGGGGAACAGAGAGAGGGCAGGAGGCAGGGGGCAGGGAAAGAGGACATGGGGAGTAGACGGGGGAAGTGAAGGGGAGGGAACTGGGACATGGTGCAGGGGATAGGGGACATGGGACAGGAAACAGAGGTCAGGGAAGGCTGGTGGGTGACGGGGACTGGGGACAGGGAAGAGAGGACAGGGGACAGGAGACAGAGGGCAGCGGTCAGGGGGCAGGGGACAGGGAACAGGGAGCAGGGGACAGGGGACAGGGTGAAGGGGATAGGGGACATGGGACAGGGAACAGAGGTCCGGCGGCTGGTGAGGTGACAGGGGACAGTGGACAGGGGACAGGGGACAGGGGAGAGAAGACAGGGGACAGGAGAGAGTGGGGAGAGGGCAGGGGTCAGGGGGCAGGGGGCAGGGGGCAGGGGGACAGGGGGCCCCTGCTCCCTCTCCCCTGTCCCCTGTCCCCTGTCCCCTGACCCCTGTGAGCAACTGCACAAGATGGCGACCCTGAGTGGACACTAATCTAACGCGGACGCTGATATCGCGAATCCAATGTACTAAAGCGTGCATAACCAACCCACACACAAATGGAACTTCTTCATAAACATACCAGGATACCTTAGTGTAAAAACATACGGATTTTCGGTAAAGAATTATATATTGGCAGAGAGCATTATTATTCTTGGGCTTTGGAGTGGGGAGAAAGTTATGTAATCTAAAAGCAATGGTTGGTGCCCCCACTCACATGATGACATGATATAAGCTATGTGAGAAATATATTCATACATGATGCCTAAAGTTAATGAGGAGATGTTCTTATATAAGAAGCAGTTCAAGGTTGATGAAATGTTCCTCTATGTATTCATAAAGAATGCAATTGGAGAAAAAGGACATCGTTGGTATATACATATATATATATAATTGTAACTGGCTACAACTACCTGCAACTACTGGACCCAGGGCCAAGCACACCAGCCATACCACATTCCTTAGAGACACACCCTGCAGGCTGGTTTGGGCGGCAACTCCCCCATATTAGGGCATTGCACTGACCAGTCTGTAGGGGAGTGTCTGATTGGCTGGCTGTGGGAGATCCAGTCACCTGAGCCCCCTGGGCCTATCAGGACCACACAAGTCCCACCCGCACCCCACACCCCAGCATC